>PDNA01000039.1:0-200794 GCA_002573605.1 Polytolypa hystricis UAMH7299 | reverse complement strand
TTAAAGACATTCGTTCAGCCCAAGGCCCATGATAGGTCAGGCAGGTTTCAGCGACTTCGCTCTGAAGATTGTAAAAGAGAAAAACAATCGATATCAGCTTCCCACTTCGCGCAGTTGCAGCAATGGTCACCCCCTGAAGATCTTTCCTTTGCAAAAGGGTCGCGAGATGCCGCGAATGCCGCGAATCTTTACCCTTTTTTTTTTTTTGGGTCGTGGTGTGAGCTCACGTTTTGCGAAATTAGGAGTTTGCCTTTCAGTTGTTTCCTTTTCCTATCCTTTTTTTTTTAAAGCCTGTAGACAATTCTTTGGGAGGGAGAGAGCATAGAAACAAACATAGAAGCAAGCGGTTACGTGCCATGCGGCTCAAAAGTACCGGTTGTAATTCGCAATGTCAGAATAAGCTTCTGTAGGTTTGATCCCACACCAGCCTCAAAGATAAGGTTATCTCCAAGCTTAATGTAAAGATGGGGAACATTACGTATGTTAGCTACATTAGAAAGAGGAAGTGAGGTGCGCAAAATACGAAGAGATACCCGAGAGGGGGGATCCAAGGACAAAAAAAAGATACCGGGTGTTGTCCCAAACCGAGCGGGTAACTACCGGATAAAAGCAGAGATGCACTATGCGCTTTGCGGTGTGCGGTCAACGGGATTTTATCTAAAGATGTGAGATCGACATCTCGATCGATGCAACCCCTGCTTTGAAGTATTGTCCAGGTAGTAGTCGCGGGGTCAGTCTCGGGTTCATTTATGACAGTCTTGCGAAATGTTGACAGAGAGATATTTTTTTACCGCTGGCTTTGGGAGAACCCACTTTGCTCCTCACGCTGGCAGCCAGTCACGTTCTGTATATTCGCCACCTATCGGCAACCAGATCCAAGACCATAGACCTTAGGCTGATAGTAGCGCTTGCGGCCACGTGGATGCACGGAACAATGGCGTGCAACTTTTTTTGCCAACTTTACTCCAGAGAAAGAACCCTACTATAATCTCACGCCCGACCTACTTTCTCCTAAAATGACCGAGCGGCGAGCAGTGATGCTTCCGGTTCAAGCCATTCCAGAATAATCCCGTTTTAGTCCTAATTTTTTTATTTATTCGGTTATTGAGAATGTGACTGGGCGAGTGAGCCATAGCCGAAAATGGGGCACAAGCGATTAATCAATCAAAGCCCGCAAGCTCTCGCAATTAGTGTTCATTTTTGGTGATTTCAAGGCTATGGCATCGGGGAGGGAGGAGGGGGAAAGGAAAAAAAGTCCATGGAAGAACAATGATCGAAACTAAGAATTACTTTAAAGATGACCGAACCAGCAAGGGTAAGGAAACTGGTATTATTTAGGAGATAAAAAGAAAAGCTACATCTATAAAAAGGGAAAGGTAGTCCCATAGTTGAACTGCGTTTCTACGATGGGGAGTTCTCTCTCAAAAGCTCGCTCACAAAAGATGGCAACTCAACAATCGACGCTGGTTCTAAGCTCTCCAAAAATACAGAATAATGTGAAAGTCGCTGTCAAAGAACTCGACCCACCAGAACATCCCCCTCTCTATGTGGACTTGCCACCGGTGAAGGGCATGCCACATGGCTGCACCTGGGGCATTTGGGACACCGTCCGCGAAGCAACAGGCGAAATCCAGCGCGACGAGCTAGGAACCTTGAACTTGATAACGCCGGCTACGATACTTTCTGCGAAAAAGGAGATCCAACTGGGTATCAGCGTGGCGATAAATTGGTCTCTGGACAACTGTCCAACACCGCATTCCGGACGACGGAAAACTGAACACAAGATTATCCCGCTTGGCGATTTCATCGGGCACGATGATGAGTTTTGCATGAATACGCAAAGCGGGAGCCAATGGGATGGGTTTCGTAAGTGACATATGTGTTTTCTTTCTTTAATTCTCCCCTGCACCCGTGCAGGGGCGGCTGGTCCCGGCTTGGCATATAAGGCTGATTTTTGGACGGTCAGGGCATTGGGCACATCAGCCAACGGGACTGTATTATAACGGGGTCACACACAAGGAAATCACAGATGGCACTGCGTTCGTGAGAAATGGAATCGATAGTGGGTGTTCTTTTGAGCCTTAATCGTCTGCTTTCCATATCTGACCGTGCGAAAATAGAATGGAGTAAGCATGGCGGTATTGTTGGAAGGGGGGTTTTGCTGGATTATTTGTCCTGGGCAAACTCCAAGGGGATCAAGTATTCCCCCATAGAACGTCATGCATTTTCAGAAAGGGACCTGGAAGCTGTGGCGGCTGCCCAAGGAACGGAGCTCCGGAAAGGGGATATATTGTTGATTAGATCAGGCTTCGTCAAATGGCACAATGAGGCTTCAGGCGAGGAGATGCGACGGGGAACAGTGGACGGTACGGAATGGGCTGGGCTGGAAGGGACCAAAGAGTCTATAGAGTGGCTCTGGAATCGCCATTTCGCTGCAGTGGGAGGAGATGCAAATGTTTTCGAAGCTTGGCCAGCCAAGGATGAACGATATCGTAAGTGGACCCATCATGCTTTATGTGTTTCTGGATGGCACACTGATGTCTATCAGGTCTGCACGACAATGTGATCGCCTTGTTTGGAATGCCGATGGGAGAAATGTTCGACCTCGAAGAGCTTGCAAAAGTCTGCCGAGAACACAGCCGATGGAGTTTCTTGTTCACGAGCGCGCCGTTAAATTACCCAGGAGGTGTCGCCAGCCCTCCTAATGCAATTTGCATCCTGTGATCGTGACTGGTCATGATAAACCCAGATGGTCGTTTATAGATTTCCGTCTCGAGAAATAAAAATGCTCTTATTGAAAATTTTGCCTAGGAGCCCGCGGCGTAGCAGTCCGCGGAGTGCCTATCATAAAGCCGAACTCTGGATCAAGACACAAATCTGTATCATGTATACCGCTCCAATCCGTCGAAAAGTCAACAGGCATAGCCATATCTTGGTTCTCCCATCCTATGATGTTGTGGTGCTGATGTGCTAGAAGATGTGGCTGTAAGACTACTGGCGGCTTCACATTCGGCTGCATGATTATATGTGCATCGACCATACTCGGTGTTTCAGCTTGAACGACGGAGTCTGCCGTTTCAGAGTTGGATTTGGAAGGGTCTTCATCTGTGTCACGAATTCGTCGAATGATCTTCATGAATAGTAGGAAAATCCAGCCACTGACTGGCCATGTGCTCTGTAGTTCCCGAAGTGCAATCATAGACAGGCGAATCTTCACTGATCCTAACTGCTCACGGATAGGGTCTCCAGAGCAGATATTAACCGTATGCATGCCCATTGCAGCGAATAATGCTGGGATAACGTGAATCGGACACTGGTTGATTCTGGATGTGGATAATACGTCGTCGATGATACGCGCGATCCGATCTGCTGCGTTCATTGCTACATCGCGAGAAGACCTTCCTTCTTCAGGCTTCCTCGTTCGATGAGTTAAAATACGGAACCAACTAGTTAAAAAAACTCGTTAGTATGCGATTACCTCCTTAAGGAAATAAAATAAGTGGCAAATCGTCACGAAAATAAAAATAGGCTGACCTGTGAGCAATATGAAGCATACCAGTCCAGACACACTCGCTATGTCTAGATAAGTGTAGCTCGGGAGGCAGACTCGTCTCCCACTTCTGTAAATCTTCTTCACATAACTGAAGGGTATCGACTTCAGGACCGGGGGTTTTGGCGTGTGCATTAAATGACTTTTCGATAATCCGCTCCACAATCTTTGAGAGTTCGCTCAGAAAGAGGACGTACAGGATGTCAACTCGCTGCTGAACACCAAATATAGCTGGATCGGGAGCTGGCTCCTCTTCAAAATCCACCTCCTCGAGCTTCTCGACGTCGCAGTCGCGCAAACGGATATGCACGGGCCTTCCCAGAGCGGCAGCGGCATGCTTATCTTCAGCGAAGAGTGACCACCAGATCTTCTTCCACAGTCGCTGTTGGCTCAAGCTCATGTCGGAATGGCGAGTCGAACGGTGCATTCCCATTGTCAATGCTAAGCTGATGGAATTTCCAAGCCAGTGCCACGTATCCTTCTGATCTGTGGGGCTATTCCACCAAAAACTCATCAAGAACAAGGACTGAACAATTGTCTGCTTGTCCGTCTCATGATCCGCATCGTATAGGGCTTTAGTCCGCTTAAACAGCGTTAACCGCGCCTCGTATCTGGACTTGAAGCCTACTTCCTTCAACACTGAAACATCGCAGTGGCCAGCGCCCATGAAGAGTACTGCTTGGAGCAGTAGCCATGATGGAGGGTTGCTTAGATGCGAATACCGATATGCAAATTCACGGCGATCTAATATGGGGTAATGCGGGTGCACATATAGAAAGTAAACGCGGAATAATTCTCTGCATATGTTCAGGTGAGGAAGAGTGAATGCCTCTTGGCGTTGTAATAAATCCATCGTAAAGTCATCGCAATTGGGGCCCTGATTTGTCGGGCCTTTCTTTGGATGGATAGGTAACACGACATGGAGCTTAGGGACCGGCTGGCGACTCTGGGGATTGGTCTGATGCAGGAGATATGTGAGATTGAATGTTTCCCCCAGATAGACCACCTGGCCCCCTGGCTTCATGAGACTTGGACATTCTGGAGTATCTCCAGCATTTTCAAGCACCTGTGCGTAAAGCGTTTCGGGCCCTTCACTGTTTGAGCGGACGCGTTCGCGTGTCGGTAGCAGCTCAAAGCCCCTACTCGAGGTCTGTGATGGTGTTCCCTCAGGGCTAAATGTGGGGAGAGGATGGTTGAACTGCATAAGTTTTGGGGTTCCATTGTTCCCCGCTGACGATGGATCTGGAGCCGACGGTGGAACGCTGGCGGTTGTGCGCTTCCTACCTCTCTTCGACTCGATTAATTGGCACGCAATCTGCGCTCGCTCGCAGTTGGTGCATGGAATACCACTTTCGGCAGCATTACATTTGACTCGACGTGTATGGCACCGTCGACAAGCAATCGCGCTGCGCTGCCGGGGTTTGCCGCTGCGTGTAACGGCGGCTGTGGCTGGACTGAGCTTACTCTCTTCCATGGCTTTGGGGCTATTCAGTTCGCAATTATTGGAATGCCCCTAGGATGGTGCGAAAGTGGAGAGCTTTCCTACCGTCTTAGGCTTTGCGCGTTGGTGGGGGAGTGGAAGAGGAAACAGGAACCTGGGGGGATAACCCACGGTCTTTATTCCATAGGCTATGCTAGCTGCGTCAATTGCCGCAATCCTAGTCAAAAAGAAGAGGCTTTTTTTCCACCAGCATCCTCAGAATTTCCCCGCTCGGCGCTTGAGCATTTTAGTCGTGATGATCGCTGAGTTGCTGAGCTGCTGACTCGAGCGTTGCAGCCCTTCGCCGACCCTTGCCCAGCCCTCGGTTCTGCGTGCTCGTCTATATCAGGCTAGGACGAAGTCCAAGACGGCCGGACTCAACCTTCAGCATGATGGGATGTTTTGGAGCCCGGGTCGCTAACCCGAACCAGCCTGGAGCCGAAAATTGTCGGTGGAGTTGTCTGCCATGAGTTGCAAGCGACGAGTCTGGAGACCTTCTCCAAATCTTGATCCTGACTCAGGACCAATGAAATAGATATACGACGGAAAGACGGGTTTTGACCCCAATAATTGTGGCTTGAACAACCCTGCCCCCTTGCGCCTTCGACCAAGACTAATGCATCGGGGAAACTGGCCGATGCGACCATTCCGCTAGCTGGGCGCGGATCTCGCGTGAAACAGACAAGGGGAGGTGGTGAACTTACAAGGGAGCTTGTGTTGATATTCCCCTCCAAGGGACCCTGATATATCTTCTCCACTTGGAGCTTCCAGGAACTCTGGAGCTTCCAGCTATCTGTGTGTTCTAGTTCGTTTGTGGCCTAAATTTTGCTCGCAGAGCGCTCCATCGCAAAAATGGCGAGGACATACACCTGGTACAACCTTCGCCTTATCCTAATTCTGACGTTGGGGAGCTTGACATTCGGATACTCCTTCTCTGTCATCTCCAACACCCTTGGCCAGCCTGGCTTCCTCGAATACTTTGACCTCGAAGCAAGCGGGTCTCGCAACAATGCTATCACAGGAACCATCAATGGCTTGTTCTGCGCTGGAGCGACCTTTGGTGCGCTCACGGTTGGGTGGATGAGCGAAGCACACGGCAGGAAGATAACTATGTACGCTTCTTGCGCAGTTAACATATTTGGCGGATCTCTTCAGACGGGCTCAATCAACCTGGCAATGTTCCTTGCTTCACGGTTCATTGCTGGATGGGGCATTGGAATGATGGTTGTTCTGATTCCAATTTACCAAGCTGAGATTTGTGAGGCATATCGTTTTTTTAACTATATTATCCGTGACCTGGACGAAACAAAAACTGACAACAGCGTTTCTAGCACCACCAAATGCACGCGGCCTCTTGGTGGGCCAACATGGTACCTGGATTGTGTTTGGATATGCCATCGCCGGCTGGATCGGTGCTGGAACCTACTACTCGACGAATCCCTCGTTCCAATGGCGTTTCCCCATCGCGGTCAGCAATGTTTTCCCTTTGGCACTGGCACTCTGTTCCCCATGGGTTCCAGAGTCACCACGATGGCGTAAGTCGAGGCACCACTCCATCCCGAATATTACAATATACTTACGCATGGTAAAACAGTCTTGACCCGAGATCGAAAAGACGAGGCGTGGAAGATTGTCTCGAGGCTTCACGGTGAAGTCAAGGGACAGGAGGGGTCGGAGTCATATGCTCGCCAGGAGTTCTACCAGATGGTTCAGCAGGCCCAGGCCGACTCAGCTGCATGGGCACAGGGTGGGAATAAACAGCTCTTCACAAAGCCAAGTTACCGAAAGAGAATGTGGATGGGCTTTTTTATCCAATATTCGGCTCAGACCACAGGCGCCCAGGTCATTTACGGTGAGGACCTAGTGCTAGCACCCTTGTGGGAGAAACACTTCTTCAACGAACCCTAGTTAAACTAACGACTTTGCTTTACCCTCCAGTTTACATGGTCAGCCTATATCAGAATCTTGGACTCAAAGGGGGCACACCTCTCATTCTTAGTGCGGTCTACGTGACCGTTGCTACTATTGCGAACTTCGTCGGAGCTCTTCTCTTGGATAAATATGGCAGAAAGCCCCTTATCAGTGAGTTTTCCTTGTCAGATAACTACTGCTGCTGCTACCGCGAGTTCTCGAGGTCTCACATGTGCTACTCCCAGTCACCGGTCTTGTGGGCTGTATGATATTCCTTAGCCTCGAAACCGCCATGGTCGCGCTTTATGCAGGCACAACGAACAAGGTTGGAAACGCAATGGGTGTCCTATTCACGTTTTGCTTCATTTCATTCTATGGTGGTGGAATCGATGCTCCATGCTACGTTTACTGCAGTAAGTTCTCTAGGATACACATGTCCTTTCTTTTTGAGCCATAACACTGATTTGACTTTGTGTGTGCTTCCCAAAGGCGAGATTTTCCCCACGCATATCCGCTCTCAGGGCGTCGCATGGTCGCTTGTCGGCACGTTCCTTTCAACCCTAGTATACGTCGAAGCAGCACCAACAGCGTTGGCAAATATCCAATGGAGATATTACCTCATCTTTGTCGTCTTGACTTTTGTCAACATCATCGTCTTCTACTATTGGTGCCCTGAGGTAAGCCCTCTTCTCGTATATGGCAAGTATTTAAGGGGGAATAAACCCAAGCTGACAAGCACTATTTCCTACGTTTAGACAAAGGGTCTATCCCTGGAAGACATCAACGCGAAATTCGGAGATGAGGTCATTGTCCATTTCGCTGATGCGACAGATGCGCAGAAATCCGAGATAGCTGCAGCTATTAAAGCTGAGGAGCAGGGTCAGCGTGTCGGAAGCACTGCGACAGCAGAAAAGGACACGGCTGTGCAAGCAAAACAGATTGAAAAGGATGGAAGCAACGCCAGCACCGAGGCGTAAAAACAAACATCAATCAACGAATAGCATTTGTGCCTGTGCAGTATCTAGTAACTTGTAATGGGTGGAGGGTGGAGGGACTTTGCAGGTGGACTTGGAGACCTAGTAACTCTGATTGGGATAAAGAAATATTGACTTTGTGATTTTTCGCGTCATGATACCCCTAATATCAAGCTCATTTTAAAGATAATGAAGAGCAAACGTCTTCCAACCAATAATAGTTACCGATGGCTCAATTACATAGGGCGTCTCGGGAGGCCATGCTGAACTTCATGGCGTAAATAAAACTTGGACTCTGGAACTTGGAAACAACTCCCTAGCCAGTGATGAGTAGCCGTAGGCGACATGGCTTGATGGTTATTGACCCCTGCTTCGACGGGCCTAAGCGCATTCCCTTCTGCCACCCTTGTCTCAGGCTAGAGCTGCAGCCTGCAGATGCGGCCCGCGGGACAAGGATACAGAAAAGATATCAGCCATGCCTGCCATTATTGTCTGGAACATTTGGTACTTTTCGGGAAAAGGGCGGTGCATCTTTGCCGCCTCGCAGGCCACCACGGGAGTCGACCAACCGACAGAAAAGTACTCCGTACGGACGTAGAAGTTAGGAGGTTGGCAGTGGATTTTGGTATGCCATGCGGGCCATGGCTGGCGAGGCGGTTAGAGACACAATCCCTTGGGTGACCACAGTTAGTTTCTTCGAAGGCAGGTCTTTTTCTGCTCCTATCTTTGGCAATACAGTGTCACTGTGTCAGTAAAAGCTGTCACTCTCCTTCTCTTGCCCTTAGATGCGTATGGGTCTTCGAAAGCTGATTTCTTTATCCACGGACGACCAAAGCATTCAAAATATATATTGATGCTCTGTGTTCACTCCGGCATATGTAGATGTCCGACATATCGTGGCTCCGGAGCAATTCCTCGCCCATACCCGGATAGTAGATAGCCCGACAGCCGGCTGACATCTGGCGGCCAACTTTCCGCCAGGGAACTTGGCGCAGAGTTTTGCCGCCCGCTTGAATCCGCCTGGCCCACACTGTTGAGAGACTTGAGACCATGCATGCCATGCAAGTGGTCCTGCGTCGAGGAGATGCTTTGTTCAGGTCGTCTCTTGACGTGAGTTCCGTGATGAGAGGGTCTCTCCAGATATTCGGCCCCTTTTTATGTATCTTTTCATTCTTTGTCTTGGCCTTTGTTTCTAGCGATCTTAGTTTCAAGTTGTCTTCATACTCAATGCTTCGACGAGGGTGAAAGGGTCATGTCCTGCCTCTTCCTGCGCTTGGAGAAGTATAAATAGAACATGCTGCTATTCTGTCAGGAGTAGGCTGGGTTGCTGGTTATTTAGATTGGTTTTGCAATTGAAGTAGATCTGACAACGCCTTAATATTTCTAGACTCAGGGTTATCTGGTATTGAATCCTTTAACATCGGAAGAAGCATGATATCAGACAGACAGCCTGACGAATTCTCCGCGTGTCAATTATGACATATAATCATGGAATGGAGTAGAGAGCTTCTTCCCCACAATTTCTAACCAGTCAGCTATGATGATATATGTATATTTTTATGCCTCGGTTCACACACCAGGCCAAACAGACAGGGTTCATGTGCAACTGCACTACTCTGCAACAAATAATAGTAATGCCTTAAGAACGTCAGCCCCCAGTCCTCCTCCCTAAGTTGACATCAAGAAGAGCGGTTGTAGACGTGCAATTCATCGCAGAGGTATGTTAAACAACAACTAATGTTTCCCTGCTACTTCCACATAGTGTTTATTGACGTCACCGCTAATCCGTCGTCCATCCCGTTGCAGTTTAGGTAGTTTAGCCGCACGTTCGAACGCGAAACCATCAAATACATACCAACAATGGCGTCTGTCGAGATCCCAAGCCTTCAGTATACCGCTGTGGAGGAGATTCCACAGCGTGTGAAGAATGTACGGACTACGTTCTTCCAGCAGAAGACTCGACCCATCGAGTTTCGTCTGCAGCAGCTCCGCAAACTGTACTGGGCGTAAGTACTGACGCGAGGACATTCTATCGTGGCTGGCTACGTATCTTGGGATGATGCTACCTACGTTGCTGGAGGAATCAGTTTGGCTGATGTACGTCTCGCGCTTACTAGGGTGAAGGACCGTGAACACTTGATGGCGGAAGCTCTCAAACGCGACCTCGGAAAATCGCCCAACGAATCTCTTATGTCTGATATCTCGATCACTCTGAATGATATCGTTTTGATGACCAAGAATCTGCCAAAGTGGGCCAAGGATGAGAAAGCGCCGGATGTCGACATAACATACTCCCTGATGAAGCCGACGATAAGGAAGGATCCTCTGGGCTGCGTCCTGATAATTGGGTTCGTGGTTTCTTTTTACCGCTTCGACTGCTGCCTCTACACTGTTTGCAAGTTCTTCCTTTTTGGGGAGCTGACTGGAGTCTTTATAGAGCCTTCAACGTGCCATTCCAGCTTGCCATAGGTCCACTAGTCGGTGCCATCGCTGGCGGGAATACCGCTGTGCTTAAGCCTAGTGAAAACTCCCCTAACTGTGCAGTTGTGTTGCAACAAATTGTCGAGGCTGCACTTGACCCATCTTGCGTGACTGTTGTCCAGGGAGCCATTCCTGAAACGCAAGCTCTGCTGGCTGAGCGCTGGGATAAGATCTTCTACACGGGCAGCGCTAATGTCGGTCGTGTCGTTACCAAAGCGGCTGCTCCGCACCTTACTCCCGTTGTTCTTGAGCTAGGCGGTCGTAACCCTGCCTTCATCACCAAACGGGCAGATATACGGCTGGCTGCAAGACGACTACTATGGGGAAAGACATTCAATGCCGGACAAATCTGTACCTCGCAGAACTACATCCTTGCAGATAGGGAGATCGTGGAACGCCTGGTGGAAGAATTTTGCAAAGCCTTCAAGGAGTACTTCCCCGACGGCGCAAAGGCTTCCCCTGACTTTGCCCGGATCGTCAATGATGGCGCGTTCCGTCGTCTCAAGGAGATGATTGACAATACAAAGGGCAAGATTGTGCTTGGAGGTACCATGGACGAAGCTGAGCGCTTCATTGAACCTACCATTGTCCTAGTGGATTCTGTGGACGACTCTCTTATCTCTCAGGAGAGCTTTGGTCCCTTGATTCCTATCCTACCCGTGACAGATCTAGACGAGGCTATCAAAATCGCGAATGACGTTGACAGCACCCCGTTGGCCGTGTATCCGTTTGGAACAAAACAAGAGGCAGAGAAAGGTAACCCCCACCTCCCCTTCCATCTTGTACACCATCATCCCCATTCCAACACCATACATTCATTATACAGACCAAACTGACTCCCCAACCACCTCCAGTCCTCTCAGCCGTGCGTTCCGGCGGCGCCACAATCAACGACTCCTTCATGCACGTCACCATCCCATCCCTCCCCTTCGGCGGCGTCGGCGAGAGCGGCTCAGGCGCCTACCACGGTCGCAACAGCTTCGAAGCCTTTGTGCACCGTCGCTCCATCGCCACGACTCCCAGCTGGCTCGAGCGCACGCTTTCCGTCCGCTACCCACCTTACGGCGAGAAAGCCCGCAAATTCATCGTTTCGCGAATGCTCAAGCCGGACTTTGATCGCCAGGGGAATAAAGTTACCTCCGTGCTGGAGAGGCTGGTTTGGTTGTTTACGCTTGGAGGGGGCGCGAATAAGCAGGGCGCGCTGAGGGCAGCGGGTGTTGTGATTAGTTCGTGATTCCCATTCTTTTGTATTGTTTATATCTTGCTTTTCTTTTTCTCGACCGCGCTCTCTCTCTCGCGGGCGGGAATATCTTTCTATACACCCGCTCGCGAATTAATGGAAACTCGGTTTTCGCTGATGGATAAAACTCTTCTTACAGCCGCATTCGCATACACGCAATTCAGCAACCGCGGAGCTAGCCGCCTATAAAAATCTACCATCGCCTACGAACAAGTCGAAACCTGACGCTTAGACCTAAAGCCCCTATCACCACACCTATTTTTCTATTAACCAAAAGGCTCTTGGTGGATGGTTAGTACCGTCATGTATGTATGGTATGGCGGTCTGAAAAAAAAAGGCTTAGTCGGTTGCTCGAAAGGGGATGCCTTGAAAAAGGGGGAGGTAGGAGTGAGGAGGTTTAAGTTTCAACAGTCTTTTCTGAACATGTTTTTTTTAAAAAAAAAATGGTTTGTGATTATTATTATTATTATTATTATTATTATTATTATTATTATGTACATATTTTGTTTATTCTTCATATCCCTCTTTTTTTTTTTTTTTGGACCGGGTTTGATAAGTAATATCAAGGATCGGTCTCAGCACTCTCAAGATTGTAATAATGCGAGGCGCATCCAGCCCGAATGATATTCTTACCTACCTAACATGAGCTTCGCTCCCGAGCACAGTCTACAGACACTGTAAGTATCCATACGACACATACACGGGTTCAAAGAGAGAAAAAACGGTCATTTTGTATTTTCATCATCCACCTTTTTCGGGTAGGAAGCTTTTTCATATCTATCATAAACCACATCCATCCCCTATCCCCCCACCACCAAACTCAAAAAAAGAAAAAGATCCCTCAACACCGTCTCTCCACCCCCTTCCGACTAACACACAAATACTTGACGCCCTTATACGGCTTCACCCCTTCCCCCAGCCCACGACTCTTCCGCGTATCCACGATTAGCGCGTCGACACGGATACCACTAGGCAGCCATCCGCGCACGGTGAAGGAGACAGTTGCAGATGTGGGCATTAGAGATGATGCAGTGGAGGGTTTTTTGGGTGGTTTGGTAGTAGAATTACGGGATGATGATGAAAGGCCGGCGAAGGTGGTGGTGGATGTAGATGTTTTCATCGTCGTTATTGGTTCCCGTGCGGTCTGGTAGCTCTCGTTGTAGTATCCTAGTAACGGATTGGTCCGCGCTGGTCGATTCTCATCATCTTCCCCTCCCCCCCCTCCTCCTACTCTTTCTTCTGCTTCTTCTTCCTCGCTATTCGAAAGCGGACCAACGACTGTACATCTCAGCGTCGCGGTTCCAGATATCGATCCCGCATCTTTACTCGTAGTTGGCACGCGCCATTCCAGCGCATCGTTGCCAGGCATGAAAGTCGCTTCACCCCTGCTGGCGCGTATGTCTGTGAGATTCCGCACAGAGGCGGAGATGGGGACTGTGACGATGACTTCTTCTAGAGTGGGGGAGGCGGATGTTGCGCTGTTGGCACCTACGCCTAGGAATGAAGGGGTAGAGGAGCCGGAGTTGTGGCCAGGGATATTGCCACTGCCTCCGCCGCCGCCGCCTCCGCCACGCGAGGATGGCGAGCCGGGGAAGTTCGTGTTTAGTGTAAGTCTGACCTCGAAGCCCATACCATTCGGGCCTATGGATTTCTGCAACTCGACAGTCGCAGGGAGGAAGAGTTTCTCCATGTGATTAGGCGGCGCATCTTGCTCTGGGTCGAGCGGGAGGAGGTCAACCTCATATCCCGCGAGCACGAAGCGGCCATCTGGCGGGACGAAGCTGAGTTCCCCTGGCCTTTCGCGCCATCGCGCGAGTCGCACGCATGGGTGGAAAACGGGGAGTTGGACCTTATGCGAGATGTTGGATTGGCCGCCGGGAGCGCTGAGGGAGAGCAGGAGGTCGGGTACGCCGGAGATTTTAGCGGTGAAGACGATGGTGCCGTTTACGAGTGCGGATATAGGTCTTCCGGACGGCGCGATTGTGACTTTGAGAGTTTCGACTATGTCGACGTAGAGCTCGTTCGAGGTATGCCGGACACTTTGTCTGCGCCAGGGGATTGCGGGGGCGTTTGCTCCGTTGGGTGTTGTGGAGAGGGCTAGGGACGATTTGAGTGGGTTTGAAGGTCCGAGAGCAGGGGATGCACTGTTTTTTTAATAACAGAAACATGGTCATCTTAGTATGATAGTCCCCCCAAATGTATAAATGTGAAGAATATAGGGGGTTACATATTAACCCTGGTAATCCAACACCGCCCAGCAGCTTCCCCATCCACCCAGGCACATCCACCGTCTCGCGCAGCGCATTGGGTTCTGTATTACACACCACCCCACCATCGCACATCTCAATCAGCAGCTGCGCAACTACATCATAGCTGCTTTGTATCTTCGCCGCGAGTAAAGGTGCGCCGACAAAGTCTTCGAGAACATCGATCACGCGGTGCAGGAATTCGAGGACTAGGAGGGGCTCGTTCTCGGTGCTGCTGGGGACGAGGAATAGTAGGTTCGAGTGCGTTATGGAGAAGACGGAGACGGGGGGAGTGGCGCTGGTGAGATAGAGGAGGGAAGGGCGCGGGGCAGGGTGGGAGAGGAAGAGAGAGAGGAGCGCATCGGCGGGTGGGGGGCGGCCGCGGTATGTGTGTTCGAGAATAGGGATGCTGGAACTGGGGTGTTAGTTTGAAAGGCAGGGTATAAAGAGGGTTATAGAAACATACTTCAGCTCATCGTAAATGTATAGAGCTTCTATTGCGCTGCTCATTGTTGCGGTGGTAAGGGTTGATATCTCATCTCTCCTTGTATCTCCACAGCATGTTTCGCTCACTGCTTGCGATGATGTAGTGGTGGATGACATAAGCACTGGCCAGCCACTGCTTCCGCAGCTTCTCCATTTCTCTGAGTTGCTGCTTGCATGCCAATCAATTGCCTGCCGAACTGGTGATTCTGACTGTAGGTATGCTTGATACGCACACTCTCATTCCTATCCTTAAATTGAGCTGCCTACTGATACAGTGACCAGGACGATGCGAATGGCTCGCCTCCTCCCAGCCCCCCAACCATGCCCAGATCAGATGAGATGTGGGATATAACTCCCAAGGACATGAAGAAGACCATGGCCGAAGACAAATACGATGACTGTCTTGCCTGCCGGATAACAGGTATGTACATTACATTTTCACTCCCTCAAAATACCGTGCCTGCTATGCGCAACCCGCTAATTACTCGTTCTTATGTTAGGTAGCGCTGCGCTCGTCGGTCTCGGTGGTTATAACTATTACTCTGGCATGAAACATCTCCGGGAACGCGAAACTGCTATCCTGAAAAGCAGCTCGAAGTATCGCATGGGATCGAGGCGTCTGGGTGTTACTATGCTATCGCTGACCTTTGTTGGCATGGGTGTCTGGCGAGCCCTGAACTGATTTCAACTTATCTCCCTTCGATCGGCCAGTGCTTGAATGGCCTGCGGCAACCAACTTCGCACCCCCTTATCTCTATTCATACTTGTAACATACGTATTTTTTTTAAGAAAGACATGGGAAATGTGCTATATAGAGGCGTTCAGTTCATGGACCTCACCAAATCTTGGAAATAATGGGTATCTTCAATTCGACATGCTGTCTATACGTGTGAGATATAAAAATAATGCTAGAAAACAAAAGAAACACAAAAACATGAAGACTCCGTTAAAATGCTTCCGAATCATGATCCCACCCTTCGAAGTAATAATGCTTCATTTGTCTCATAATCCAATGTCCTCCCCTCCAAACAGAAACGAAAAAGAAAAGTGCACAACGGGGGTCCCCACCACTACTACATAAATCGACCCCGCTTCCCGCCTCCAAATGTATCCCGCCCGTTGCCAAAATTGGAAATGTCAAAAAAGTCGGGCAAGTGAAATTTTCTCTTCGATCCCGTAGCTGCAGAAGAATCTCGCGTTGATGATCGGCCGGTGTGGCGGTTCGTAGAGTTGTGGCGATTCGGTGTTCTTGAGGATCTCGGGAGCATTTCCACCCTGAGGGAAGGCGAGGCAAGGCTCGAGGAGAGCGGAGCGTGGGAATCGGCTTGTATGACTGTCGGCCCTTGATTTCCATCATTCGTTTGCATATCCATATCGTGTTGCGGAGCTGGAGGAAATTGCGGACCCGCTGTAAATGTGAAAGTAGTCGTGGGTCTCGAAAATGTAGATGACTCGACGCCGGTATTGGGATGTGATTGAGAAGTTGTCTCCGGTTGCGACGGTGCAGTAGAGCTTGGTTGTTGGTTTGTCTGGTTGGTCTCAGGGCTTTCCTTGCGCACTGCGGTCGGTGATAAACTCCGGCTTCGCTTGTCACTGTCGCCCCGTTCATCATCGCTGTCACATGTGGCGGTTGCTGAGCCATCGATTCGCTCCATCACCCAGCTCCGGATCTTTGAAGCCTCTCCATCTTCGTGCCCTATCCTCTCTTTGTCGAGGAAAACTCGCAGATCCTCCAATGCTTCTTGGTAACCAAGGTGGCGTGACTGTGCTTGGTCCGAAACTGCATTCTTGTAGAGATTGGTCACAGAGAGCGCAGCTGTTTTAAAAGCCTGGAGGAGCTGCTCCGGCGGTTGTGTGCGATTCGGATATGGAGAAGACGCAGGTAGAGATGTGTTTAGAGATCGCATCGAGTCCATGGTGGGCGAGGAGTGTGAGAGGCGAGCAAGATAGAAATATGTCCCTAATCTTCAAGTTGCTATGGGCCCCTCTTTGGGTGGTCGTTTGGTTTCACTAGTGTTGTCTCTCGAGGCAACGGCAGCTATATAACGACGTTAAAACAAACAAGTGGCTTAACTGGCTTAACCTCGTTTCAGAAACACTGGCAAGTTGCAACAAAAGAAAATTATGCGAGAGAGGAGGTCTGGAAAACAACAATAATAGACTCTGGCCAGGAGAAAGTCTGGTTAGGCTTACTTATTATTATCATGATCCACAGAGTGACAATTCGCTGGCAGCTTCTTTTCTGGGCTCGGCAAAATGAAGTGATGACTCAGCTGACTCAGCACGCGGAATCCCCGGATCATCTATTCTTCCACTCCGCATTAATGTTTTCCGCCTCATCTTAGTCAGCAGTGCATCCGACCAATCGGCGCGCGTCTCTCTCGCTCGCAGCTTCACTGCATCCACGCGATGCCCTCTTCCTCCTCCATTTCTTTCGCCATCCTCGACCCAATCGCGACTATAGCCCCCCTGATAGCATGAGCCAGTCTGGCCGCTCTATCTCGACTGTTTTTGTTCTAGCTAGTTGAGTTACTTGCACAATCTCCGTATTAGTCGTGATACAGCCCGCTCGCGTTCCGCCTTCTATAAATTTCCGTGCCGCATTGCGGCTTGTCGAATATGGCTCCGGCTGCATCCAACGTGTCTGAGGCGGAGTCCCCGTCCCAGGTGGATACCCCCATGGCCGATGCAAATGGCTACCCTGATGAGAGACCTGTCGCAGCGGAAGGCGACCAGAAGATGATGGTACGAGCTAACCTTCCCCGTTGGCTTTTTTTATACTTCCGCTTGCTTTTGTATATGCAGCTCAGATTGTTCTCCGGACTTGATACTAATGCGCTATTTCAGGACTACCAAGATACTCCAGATTACACCGTATGCTCATGGGTTCTTTTACAAGTTGGTGATCGTACGCCCTGCTAACCCAACTGTAGGATTCAGATACCAACCCGAATACCACCGCGAGCAGCGTCGCCGGTGATGCCGTTCCGGTAGATGGCCGAAAACGGAGAGCAGAGGCCTTCCACCTGCGCAAAAGTGTACTGGGCAAGAAACATGGACGCTTGGACGAATCGAAGGTTGGTTTATCAATTTTTGGAGATCAAGGTTATAAGCGGGGTGCTGAACACAACTTTCTGTTCATTAGGAAGACGATTCTATACGAAGATTCCGGTATCTATTGGGTCTAACAGACCTTTTCCGCCACTTCATTGAAACGAACCCCAATCCACGAATCAAGGAGATCATGGCTGAAATCGACCGTCAAAATGAGGCGGAAGCGAAGTCCAGAAAGGGCTCCAATCGCAAAGGTGGTGCGAGTGGCGAGCGGCGCCGGAGGACAGAGCAAGAAGAGGACGCTGAGTTACTAAAGGATGAAAAGCGCGGTGGGGCAGCTGAAACGACAGTCTTCCAAGAGTCGCCAACTTTCATCAAGGGCGGAGAAATGCGTGATTACCAGGTCGCTGGGCTGAACTGGCTCGTGTCTCTCCACGAAAACGGTATATCGGGTATTCTAGCTGATGAGATGGGCTTGGGGAAAACGTTGCAAACGATCGCGTTCCTGGGTTATTTGCGCCACATACGCGGCATCACCGGCCCTCATCTCGTCACCGTTCCAAAGTCGACTCTCGATAACTGGAAGCGCGAGTTTGCAAAATGGACTCCCGAAGTCAATGTGCTTGTTCTTCAGGGTGCGAAAGACGAGCGCCAACAGCTCATCAACGAACGGCTCATCGATGAGAAATTTGATGTGTGCATTACCAGTTACGAGATGGTTCTGAGGGAGAAATCCCATTTAAAGAAGTTTGCTTGGGAATACATCATTATAGACGAAGCTCATCGTATCAAGAACGAGGAGTCTTCTCTTGCCCAGATCATCCGAGTTTTCAATTCTCGAAATCGACTACTGATTACTGGTACGCCGCTGCAAAACAACCTTCACGAGCTTTGGGCCCTTCTGAACTTCCTGCTACCCGATGTTTTCGGTGACTCGGAGGCATTTGACCAATGGTTCTCGAACCAAGAAGCAGATCAGGATACAGTTGTCCAACAGCTTCATCGAGTCCTGCGACCCTTCTTACTCCGTCGCGTGAAGAGCGATGTCGAGAAGAGTCTACTACCTAAGAAGGAACTGAACCTGTACGTCGGCATGTCTGAAATGCAGGTCAAATGGTATCAGAAGATTTTGGAAAAGGATATCGATGCTGTCAATGGCGCAGCTGGAAAGCGAGAATCGAAAACACGTCTCCTGAATATCGTTATGCAGCTTCGAAAGTGCTGTAATCACCCTTACCTCTTCGAGGGTGCGGAGCCTGGACCACCGTACACAACTGATGAACATCTCGTGTATAATTCCGGCAAAATGGTTATTCTCGACAAACTTTTGAATCGCATGAAAGCCCAAGGCAGCCGCATATTGATTTTCTCGCAAATGAGTCGTGTTCTCGATATCCTGGAAGATTATTGCGTATTCCGTGAACACCAGTACTGTCGGATTGACGGTTCGACTGCCCATGAGGATCGTATCGCAGCCATTGATGAATACAACCGCCCTGGATCTGAGAAATTCGTCTTTCTTCTAACCACAAGAGCCGGAGGTCTCGGAATCAATCTCACAAGTGCGGACATTGTCATCCTTTACGACAGCGATTGGAATCCACAGGCTGATCTACAAGCAATGGATCGAGCCCATCGTATTGGTCAAACAAAGCAAGTGGTAGTTTTCCGGTTCATTACAGAAAACGCCATCGAGGAGAAGGTCTTGGAGCGCGCAGCGCAAAAGCTGCGACTCGATCAGTTAGTCATTCAACAAGGCCGTGCACAACAGCAGGCCAAGAATGCCGCTTCAAAGGACGAACTTTTGAATATGATCCAGCACGGTGCGGCCACTATATTTGGCAACAAGGGTGCAACTGGTGCTCTAAGTGGTAGCAACGAGCTCTCCGAAGATGACATTGACCAAATTTTAAAGAAGGGAGAAGAGCGCACAGCGCAACTAAATAAGAAATACGAAAAGCTTGGTATTGACGACCTACAAAAATTCACATCCGATAGCGCGTACGAATGGAACGGCGAAGACTTTACCAACCGAAAGAAAGATATCGGCGTCAACTGGATCAATCCCGCCAAGCGTGAACGCAAAGAACAGTCCTATTCCATGGATCAGTACTATCGTCAACTATTAGTTACCGGTGGCAGAACCGCCGATCCAAAGCCGAAAGTCCCCAGAGCTCCTAAACAAATAGCCATCCATGACTGGCAATTCTTCCCGCCTGAACTACAAGAATTGCAAGATAAGGAAACCGCCTATTTCCACAAAGAAATTGGCTACAAAGCCGTTCTTCCTGATGGCCCAGAAGAAGAACTTAGCGATCGTGAAGCTGAGCGGGAGTTGGAGCAAAAGGAGATCGACAATGCCGTACCGCTGACGGAAGAAGAACAAGAAAGGAAGACTGCAATGTCAGAAGAGGGCTTCGGTTATTGGAATCGGAGAGATTTCCAGCAATTTGTCAATGGCTCTGCGAAGTTTGGCCGGGAAAATTACACGGAAATTGCAACTGAGGTTGACAGCAAGACTCCTGAGGAAATTGAGGAGTATGCCGCTGTGTTCTGGGACCGATACACTGAGATCCAGGATTATCCAAAGTATATCCGTGTCATTGAAGTAGGCGAAGAGAAGATGCGGAAAATGAACCATCTACGCAAGATGCTGCGCAAGAAGATGGGAATGTACCGCGTTCCTCTTCAACAGTTGAAGATCAACTATACCGTATCGACTACGAACAAGAAGGTTTATACCGAGGAAGAGGACAGGTTCCTGCTTGTCATGCTTGACCGCCACGGTGTCGATGGCGACGGGCTATATGAGAAGATCCGCGAAGAGATTCGCGATAGCCCGCTTTTCCGCTTCGATTGGTTCTTCCTCAGCCGGACGCCTGTTGAAATTGGCCGTCGCTGCACTACGCTATTGAACACTGTGGCAAAGGAGTTTGAGACAGATGGCAAAGCGGTGAATGGTGACACTGGCAAGGGCCGCGGCCGGGACCGTGAGTATGACGTCGAGGTTGAGGAAGAAGCTCCAGCAAAGAAGAAGACTAAGAATGGCGCTGTGGTAAGTTTCTCTCTCTCTCTCTCTCTCTCTCGCCTCTCGTATAAGGTGATATCAAAAGTACCAACACTGACCTTTTTTTTTCGTCCCGCAGAACAAGCAGTTGAAAGCCGTTCAATCGGCGCGCGGTAGCAAAGCTACTTCCGCCTCGACATCGAGGGCTGCCAGTGTCTCCTCAACTACATCCAAGTCGAGAAAGAAGAGATGAGAAAAAAAAGAAAGAAAAACAATATATAGACCCTTAATTCTTGACAGTGTTTTTTTTTTTTGGTTGGGGGGGCTTTGGGGATTTTTTGTTTCATGTCTTGCTGGATTTGCTTCATGGCGCTTTGATTTATATGTTAGTTATTGATTTTATTTTATTTTCTCCGACGACCTGGCGTTTTTACTAAGAAGGGGAGGATTTTATATTACCATCCAAAAGGGTTGACTTATCAAATGTGTTCGAGGTGTGGTGTGTGCAGCAAGTACCTGGCATAGTTTCGCGCTCTCGAAGAAGGCGAAAAAAAAGGACTAGCTATGTCGGACAGACAGACACCTGGGAGTTGTAGCTAGCTTTTGACAGGGTTTGGTGTTGTGTTTTCTCTCTCTTTCTAGGTGTTGTGTTTCTAAAACTTGTTCTGAAGGTTTTATTTTACTTTATGTGGTATAGTATTTTCAAATGTCAATAATATATTCGAAAGAGTTGGGAGAATTCTGTTCATTTTGTAGCGATCTGGAAGTAAATCATTCATAGATCCAAATCTATTATTATTATTATTATTATTATTTTTGCTAACAAAAATAAAAACGCCTGCCTATATAAAGAGAACACAAACAAATGCTAGTAATAGAAGAGAAATAACCTAAATAGCGGCAAAGAAAAAAAAGACGTAATGTACAGGATAGCTACAGGAACATTAGCATAAGCTCTAAAATATTTTATTTTCATCGTCGTGTTGCTCGGTTGTTGTTGATGATGATGATGTAGGAGGAGTGGTGGTAGTAGGGGTGGTAGAGTCAGGAGTTGAACCTTCGATGGGTTCGTTGTTAGGTTCCTCAGGTTCCTCAGATGGCAGCGCTGGAACCTCCTTATCTAAGGAGGGCTCGGTATTAGAGGACGGCTCAGGATTAGCTAGAGCCTCCTCATCTAAGGAGGGCTCGGGATTAGAGAACGGCTCAAGATTAAAAAACGGTTCAGGATTAGAGGATGGCTCAGGAAGAGCTCTGCTGAGAAAAGCTTCGCACAACAGCGCCGATGCGACGCTGACATTCAAGCTATCAACGCCAGCGATATCATCCTTGAACCCGCCTGAAAACGCGCCTGGTATCGTAACTGAGGCATCGGCTCGCTTGCTATATGCTCTAGTCAACCCTAGGTCTTCGCTCCCCATCATAATAACGCACGGTGCCTCGTCTAGCTGCGTAGCTACATCCGCTAGGCGGAGAGCAGGCCGCGAGGTCTCGTCTGGTTGCTGTCCTGAGATGGCGTTTGCGGCGACGGCTTCGGGGGCTTCAGCGGAGAAGAAGCGCCAGCCATTCGCTTGCGAGATCTCGATGAATTGTGCGACGTCGCGGACCGTGAAGATGGGTATATTTTCTGCGGCGCCTGATGAGGCCTTCATGACGACGGGGTTCAGCGGCGCGCAATCGCGTGCTGTCATGATAACTGCGTCGGCGCCGAAGTAGTACGCACTGCGAATTATGGCGCCAAGATTGCCTGTGTCGCGAATCCCGTCGAGAAGCACGGTGAAGGGGTAGCGTTTGGGGATGTTGGATTCAACCATAGACCACTGGGTTTCAAGATACGCGCGACGTGCTATGCGCCCGTCCCGCCCATTTACCTCCGCTTCTTCCTTGGACTGCGGAGCGACATCGACCTCGAGGTGGGTGGCAGATGGGTGTTTGACTTTACTAAAGCTTTTAATCGGCAATCGCGGCAGCGGAGACGCCTCCAGAATAAAGCCATTATGCGCCCTCCCTTCGCTCATCTTGTCGAGAAGTGGAAGCCATACGCCCTGAACATCCTTGACGCGTTTACAACTCGCGTACCCGAGTTTTCGGATAGTGCTCACTGTAGCTGGGCGGACTGTCGCGCGGCCCTTTTTCGGCGCCTCCGCACTTTCGTAGATGTAGAGAGTATGGAGTTGGCGGCGCTTGCATTGCAGAGCTGCTTTCACCGCGTTGGCGCCGTAGATGAATTCTGATATCGCGGTTGTATATGGTATGGCCCGTGGAGGGACCATGCCCCTTTTAATCTGGACTTCTTCTTCTTCATCAGCGGGAAATTTAATTGAGGCAGTTCGTGGCGTGCTAGCGGCACGCTTGTTATCGTACCCCCGATCAGGGTATTTGTCCTCCGTCCGTCCTGCGTATCGGGTTGTCCCAGCACCACGCCTGGTATATCCTCGGTCAGGGGTTTCAGCTTCCGTGGGGGCCCCATGTCGTGATATCCTAATACCACGCTTGTCATCTCCCCGGCCTGTATCGTCGTCCCTCATACGTCCGGTATGTCGTGGCGTCCAATCGACATTATCTTCCCTCGTACGACCTGCATCGCGTGATGTCCTAGGGCCATGCCTGTCGCGTCCCCAGTCGACCTTATCTTCCCCTCTCCGACCTTCATATCGCGGCGTCGAATTGATCTTATCTTCCCTCGCACGTCCGGTATGTCGTGGCGTCCAATCGACATTTTCTCCCCTCACACGTCCCGCATGCCGCGGCATCCAATCGACATTATCTTCCCTCGTACGACCTGTATCCCGTGATCTCTCAGGTCCATGCCTGTCGCGTCCCCAGTCGATCTTATCTTTCCCCCTCCGATCTTCATACATATTGTCTTCCCTCGCACGTCCGGTATGCCGCGGTTTCCCAACCCCATGCCCGTCTCGTCCCCAGCCATACTTTCCTTCCCTCACCTGGCCTCCACCATGTCTATCACGCTGTCGTGGAGAGTCCTGTTCTTCATAGCTCTTGGTAGATTGATTGTCATTGAAGCGTCCCTCTCTTCGATAATCAGCAGAGACGGACTTGCGGATACCTCTTTGAATTGCGGAGTTCAGCGAGGCATGCCGTACCTCAATTCTCGTAGGAGTATGGTGGCTACGCGGCACAAAGCTGGGATATTGGAAAACGAGGCGCGGCAATCTGCCAGTTGATTTCAACATACCTCTAACGAACAGACTAAGACTGCTGCAGAGGGTATCTTCCAAGGAAGAATATAATTATGTATCGTTGTTCTGAGAGCTGCCTGAGCTGCAGCTGCGCAAATCTTCAGCGAGATTCTTGCTTAGTCAGAACTTTGATTCCTGGTCACGTCTCCCCAATCAGGTTTAGCTGACTTAGTTCCCATCTATCCTAACTGGGACTAGCTGCTCCACGACACGCTGCTCCCTGCTTTGCCAATCACCGACCTCACTTCGTCGCGTTTTTCCCATGCTAAAATGTCTCTCGACTCCTGATTCCCGAACCTCACTCCTCTATCATATTGATCTGGGCTTTTCAGATGCTGCATTGTGTGGAACGCCATTTCCTGCACCAGGCCCCCTGCTCCCTGCCGTAGCCGGCTTTTCCTTTACCTCCTCGCGCCGCAATGGACTCCTACTTGCTAAGCTCGGGGTCATCCTCAGATTCAGTGAATGGGGATACGGCCAACCTACTGGGCAGTTTCACCACCATGCCACCATCAGCACCTGTTCAAGCAATTGAAATCCAAGTTCCGTTGATCGATAATGAAGAGGAGTATGAGTTTCTCCCCGGCCATGACGAAGTCGATAGAATCCTACACCAAATCAAAGACTCCGATCCACCCCGCTATTCAACGAGATTTAAAAGTAGTGATATTAAAATGGTAAGTTGTGACTCAGCAGCCATGTAGTCAGTACCGTGCCTCACATGAATATTATAGCTATCCGCAAGCCGACTTCGTAATCTTGAAAACGGGCGCGATTCACTTTCCAAATTTCATAGTTCAACAAGAAGGATGCGGGATGTCTCCTCCGGAAGTGTTTCTATAGTTGGCCGTCGCAGGACTATTCGTACCCAGGAGGGTTTTGTGAATACCGCTACACTCACTTTTTCCTCAGATGATGAATTAGCTGTGGCAACAGTTAGGAGGCGGACACGTCGTTCCCATGTCAACACAGATGATGAATCCGACGCATCCTTTTCTTCGGCACCAGCACCAGCACCAGCATCTCGACGCTCGAACCGTGTAATTGCGCGATTTCACGACAGCTCAAGTGACAAAGAATCAGACATGTCAAGCAACGAAGACACATACATGCCAAGCAACAAATCCTCGACTCGACTTCGACCCCGGAGACGTCCTGGAAGACCCCGGCTTAAAGAGGTTGAAAGGCCTATCCAAAGAGGCGTACGATCATCACAGCGGATCACCCTGACCAAAAGCTTGAGAGAACGACAAGAGGATGATATTTCAGAGGTCGAAGATGGGCCTGCTGAAATCAAATACTCTGGTGCCAAAGAATATTTCACTGAGCTGCCCAAAGATGACCCATTTAGGCTTTGCCATAGGACAGTCTGCGATACCTGCTTAGCGCATGGAGACAGTGAGACAAGGGGTACACTGGTTTTCTGCCAAGGGTGCACTTATGCATATCACCAAAAGTGCTTGGGCCCACGAAATCAACGGGATCATCTGGTCACAAATCTTGGAAAATCAGATTTCATTCTTCAATGCCGTCGCTGCCTCGGTGCTGCTCACTCTAAGGATAGCCTTTGCCCCCATCAAGGACTTTGTACACAATGCAATGAAGCTGGTACTCTATCTAAACCCCTGCGACCGCGTTTGACAGCCAAACAGGAGCAAGCTGCTCGGGAAGGAAATGAAGGGGAAGACCCGATTTTTGATATGGAAGAGTCTATGAAGTACAATATCAACAATGTGATGTTCCGTTGTGCATCCTGCAACCGAGCATGGCACATGTCCCATCTTCCACCTTTACAAAGCAGAACATCTCAGCGCGCCCTCGATGATGACAGCAATGAGCCTCAGGACATTGCGGATGGAAGGTTCCAGGAGTATTCACACCGCCACTGGACCTGCAATGACTGCGCCCACATGCCTGGTGAAATAGAAACTATTGTGGCGTGGCGCCCGGTGGATCTTAACACTTATACACCTGGTTACACATCTGATATGATGGAAGAGGGGGCTAAGGAGTATTTATTAAAGTGGAAAAAACTCTCATATTTCCAAGTTTCTTGGATGCCTGGCCCCTGGGTTTGGGCAATGGCTAACACAGCTATGCGGAGGGCTTTTGCCAGAAAAGGTCTAAAACCCAAGATGATAGCTCAGGATGCTGTTCCTGAGGAATATCTACAAGTTGACATCATTTTTGATGTCAAGTATTCGAATGTTGTGAGCAATCGTACTTATGACATTGACATGGCTCGAATTAAAGAGGTGGATAAGATGTATGTCAAATACAAGGGTCTCATGTATGAAGATGCTGTTTGGGAATCGATCCCCAATCCAAAGGATACTGAGCCTGAGCAGTGGGAGGATTACAGAGTGGCATATCTGGATTGGGTTCGTGGCAGATATGTCCATATTCCAAGATCCAAGACATTACAAAGGCATCTTGCCACAGTTAGGAGTAAGGACTTTGCTACTCAGCTGGTGAAACAGGCACAGCCATCTACTCTCACAGGTGGAGATCTTATGGACTACCAGAAGGATGGCTTGAATTGGCTGTACTATATGTGGTATAAGGAACAAAATGCTATTTTGGCAGATGAGATGGGGCTTGGGAAAACCATCCAGGTTATTGCTCTTTTTGCAACCTTGGTAGAAGACCACAAGTGCTGGCCATTCCTTGTGGTTGTCCCGAATTCTACTTGTCCAAACTGGCGTCGTGAAATCAAAACTTGGGCGCCATCCTTGCGTGTGGTGACTTATTATGGATCATCAGCAGCAAGAAGAATCTCCCATGAGTACGAAATGTTCCCAGGCTCAAGTGATCTCCGATGCCATATTGTTGTCACCTCATATGAAACAATGATCGATGATAGAGCGCGGCGGATATTCGCGAATATCCCATGGGCCGGCTTGGTGGTCGACGAGGGACAGCGACTCAAGAACGATAAGAACCTTCTTTATGAGTCCCTTTCTAAAATCAAATTTCCATTCAAGCTTCTGCTTACCGGCACTCCCCTCCAGAATAACATAAGAGAGCTTTTTAATATCCTTCAATTTATCGACCCCTCGAAAAATGCCACCATGCTCGAAGCCCAGTACCAAAATTTCACCAGTGAACATGTTACTGAACTCCATGAGATGATTCGGCCATGCTTTCTTCGCCGAACAAAAGCCCAAGTCTTGACATTGCCACCAATGGCGCAGATTATCATTCCAGTGACAATGACTATTATCCAACGGAAGCTTTACAAATCAATCCTTGCAAAGAACCCCCAATTAATTCGATCTATCTTTCAACCCAGCTGTTCGTTAAAGCAATCAGACCGACACAATCTGAACAACATCTTGATACAGTTACGGAAATGCCTTTGCCATCCCTTTATTTACTCAAAGGCAATTGAAGAACGGAGTTCCAGCACAGCCCTGTCACATCGCAACCTTGTGGAGGCTTCATCAAAGCTGGAACTGTTGGAAATGCTTCTTCCTAAACTCCATGAATGTGGTCATCGTGTCTTGCTATTCAGCCAATTCCTTGATAACCTTGATATCATGGAGGATTTCCTTGATGGTTTAGGGCTCCTACATCGCCGGCTTGATGGATCAATGTCATCTCTTCAAAAGCAGAAGCAGATTGACCAGTTCAATGCGCCCAATTCCCCATATTTTGCCTTTCTTCTCTCGACTAGGTCTGGTGGTGTTGGGATCAATTTAGCCACTGCGGATACAGTTATCATCTTGGACCCTGACTTCAACCCGCATCAGGATATCCAAGCTCTTTCCCGTGCCCATAGGATTGGTCAACAGAAGAAGGTTCTTGTCTTCCAGTTGATGACAAAGGGTACTGCTGAAGAGAAGATTATACAGATTGGGAAAAAGAAGCTGGCTCTTGATCATGTGCTTATCGAGTGTATGGACGCAGAGGACGATGCAAATATTGACCTAGAATCTATATTGCGCCATGGAACAGAAGCTATTTTCAATGATGATACCAGAGATGACATCCAGTATGATGACAAGTCCATCGAGCAGCTCCTGGACCGAAGCCAAATGGAGAACACCAAGGTTGGAGATGACGCATCGGCGGAATCTCAATTTAGCTTTGCCAGTGTATGGGTAAGCAAATCCGGCGACCTGGAAGAACATGGTGATTCCGAGACTTCAACGCCTTCAAATAACGTGTGGGAGAAGATCCTCAAAGAGCGTGAAAGAGCTGCGGAGGAAGAAGCTAAAGCAAAGGCTGAATCATTTGGGCGAGGGAAGCGCAAACGCCAGACCGTTGACTACTCAACCCAGTATAATGGGAATGTCCAGCAGTTGCTCTCATCTCCAGCAAAACCAGGTAAAGGCGACAGTGATGCAGAGTTCAACGCATCAGGTGGAGAATCCGACCAAGTGGACACAGACCCCGATTTCGCTGATGAGGCTGCCATAGAGAAAGAAGCAGCCCTCGTCCGTGGCTCCGCTCAAGCTAGACCTTATAAACGTGCGAAGATTATCGATCCTGAACCATTCTCCGGCGGAACAGATGGTATATCAGAGCACCCAGTTCCTCGTTGTTTGGCGTGTGATCAAGCTCATCGTCCTGGATATTGTCCCTTGAAGCTAGCCGGCGTGGAGCACTGCGGCTTGTGTGGCATTGCGCATTTTGGCTATTCTCGCACCTGCCCCCACTTAAACTCTGAAGCTCAAGTCGCGATTATGCTTGGGTCTCTGAAGGAGAGCACAGAGCAGCGCGCTGTTATCGAAGAGGCGACGAAGTATATTCGAGGAGTCCGTGGTGATCTTGTTCGGAAGATGAAGGAGACTAGAGACGCGAGGAATGCTCAAATTGCTTCGCAGTCCTAAACCATGCCGCAGCTCCAAACCGTTCCGCAGCAACCCCAAACTATTCCGCAGATGCCGCCGGTCCCACGGCCCCAAATGGTTCCGCACACTCAATGTATTATCCCTAGGCCTCACATCCCGACCCTAATGTATTAGCACAGTTTCACTTCGCTCGCCAGTTCCCTCCCAACCCACCTCATTGGGGCGATCCTAGATACTCAGGCCATCATAGATAGATTTGTTGCTTCACTTTTCACTTGCCGCACGCGCCAACACATTCCGCATGTATATTAAACTTTGCATAATTTATTTACTCTAGATGTTCTATACGCGAATTCGTTTCCGGGCTGGAGTGTAGATGTAAATAGGCTCGCGGTGGATTCCATCACGTGGTTATCCAAGTGTCAAACGTGGAGCAACGACCGTTAACAACGTCGATGCAACAACCTCAAGAAAATGAAAACTCCATGCATTGCAGAGTTCGGTTAACGATCTTACACCGTATTTATATAGTAGGAGATCTGCTCACACTCTACACGCATCCAGGGATCTAATGCAGGTACTCTACAAACGTCGCAATCGGCTCTCCGCTTTCCGTAATATCATGGGAAGCCGCCTGTTATTAAACAATCATCCCCCGCCTTCCTCTAGCTCTGAGGAGGGAGCAGTGAAGCATCATGATGAAATCCGGTTCAGAACCTAATTTACTGACGGGTATCTCTTTGATTTATCCATCTTCAATGTGGGCCCGTGGCTCGGGGTTTCGAACTTCTCCGTGCAGGCGTTTGCTTTGCCATGCCCCATAGCGGGTAATTGAAAGCAAATCTGAGCCCGATGCAATTGTATCGTGGAATCTTCAAACAGGGGCTATATATCTGCAAGATGTGCTCTCTGAGAAGTGTCCCGGAAATGATGTTTGCTCTACTACTCTCCCACAGTGTCTGCTCTGGACTCTAAATCACGCTTCCTCGCTTGCTACCTTTGAGGTAAGCTGCGGCTCTTCCCCTCCCGGCTTTTAACAAGAATGCAGTATAAAATTCAGTCTATTCCTATGTTCAATTCTCTCCCTCCCGGTGATTCCTTTAATGATAGCAAGAAGTTGCCTTCCATATCCAGTCGGTCTCGGCCATTGTGAAGAGTAAGTCTCGCGATATGCCTGGGCAAAAATGACCCGTAGTCTTTGATAGACGGAGGTTATGTCTTTCAGCTTTCATGGCGTCATTTATTTACTAACTACATGTCTAGAAGGGAATATATGCTTCAACCCGTCACGGCTGTATGGGAGAACTTATTGTGCGCTTTGAGTTTCTCCCTTCTTTCTCATCGCGGAGTTTTCTTCTTTGCCGCGGATGTATCAGCCCATTGTTTAAGACACGGGATCTTAAGAAAATTTAAGAATCTCCCTTTGTTTTTATCTTTTGCAAGCTTTCTTATATGTGCATTTTCTTTGCCTTTCGGGCGCTTGTTGGATCTACCCGCCCGTCTACGAATCTACGGAGATATATGCAGCATCCCGCACCGACCAAGATAATGTTAACCGTGCGCTGCAACAAACCATCTCTCCTTAGAAACAAAGCGTTCATGACAAACAGTCTGGCATTTTCAGATTAGACATAAAAAGGCGACGTTCATGCCGGCTCGGTATCTCCCTCTCAGGTTTTACTATTTAGATGTATTTCTAGCCCTCGTAAGTTATTTTTGATATCTCGCTCCTCTCTATTTTCTTGCCCTAACCCGTAGTTCTCTGCTAATCAGCTGTTCTGCAGGTAATTATCAAGGACCCAGAAACGCCCCTGGGAGGAGACTGGTTCACTACTCTCTCTCTGCTGCTGCCAGATCTATAAGCCTATACTATACTTATCTATACTGCTTTTGAGCCTTATTCTATCTGCTTGCTGCTCCTTCTACTTGCCTGTTTGGGGCTACTGGCTTACTGCCTGGCTAGGTCTTGAGACAGCTGCATTGCTTTGTGGACAAACATCTCCAAACATCTCAAACATCTCTTACTGCAGTGAATATCTTTTACCTGCCTCCTGTTTAGCAAGAATGATATACACAAATACCACCTTCACCTCTTAAGTTTTCTTTTCTTCCTTCCTCAAAATTCTTCTTCCTTCACTACAACACCCCAAGTCAGTTCACAACCATCCTTCCACCCAGACTTCAGTCCACCTTTCATCTCTCTCTTCTCAGCTTTGCCTTTCTTCTTCTCTGCTTTGCCTTTCTTCTTCTCTGCTTCACCTCTCTCCTCTCAGCTTCTTCCACACTTCCTTCATCTTACTTTCCTTACTCTTACTTCTCAGTCTTCTTCAGTCCTATTGCTCTTTTGTTTCGTTCAGCTTTTGTGACAACTCTTGGATTCTCTCAGAGACCGCCAGCCTAAACATTCCTTCACTACAAACACACTTCGACGACTCTTTTGACGACTCTGTGAGCATTCACTCAGTCACCATGTCTTCTTCTCCCCGCCCACAGTTCTACATCACCCGTCTCGATGGAACCAACGCAGCACTAATCGCCGTTGACGAACTGCCTGAGTCCGTCAACATCCATGGAGTCCCTCGCGCCCTTCCCCAAGAGGACACGAACGGGATGATGTATCTAGGCACGGTTGCGGCTCGCAACCAGTACTACGTCATCAATGTTGACACCTCGGCTCTTGCACGCCAGACTGGAAGTGAGAATGACCAGGCTGGCAACGGAAGCTCAGGTCCTATGGTGTTTATTCCAGGCCATGCTCAGCCTGGCCTCGCTGCTTGGAATGCCGGCTCCCAGGATGAGAACAGTGAGGGTTCGAAGGCTTTGACCCGTAGTCCTAAGGATGTGAAGCGGGTATGTAAAGCAAATCGTCTCATATCGTTGGTGACTTAGGAAGCTAAACCTGTTGGCAATACAGTCTGCTGCCCGCCACAGCAAGTCCACTGCGAATCAGAATGCGCAGAGAAAAGAATACTGCTCTTTTTGGATCCGTCACGGTGAGTGCGACTATCAGCAGCAGGGCAAGTATCTTCACTTCCAACCTCACTCGCCTTTCACTTGTACTAACATGATTCAAGGCTGCATGTACAAGCACTACATGCCTACCGATCCTGAGACTCTAGAAAAGCTCGGTCTCCGCGATGTCCCCAAGTGGTACCGTGAAAAGTTCGGAGTCAAAAGTGTCCACACTGCGAATAATGACAGCTCTCGGCCTGAGCTAGGTCGTTCTTGGCGCCCCGGTGCTCGTGGACTCTCTCCCCCCTCACTATCTCGCGCGGCGCATGCCACCTCCAGTTCCCTGACGATCGCTGGCTCTCGTGAGCCCGCTACCCGTCACCATGCTCGCCAGTCGATGAGTCAGTCCGAGGCCCGCGACGACATCCTCACGCCCTCTTCTTCTGCGTCGCCTGAACTCAATCTAAAGCAGGCTACCGCACCTATCCCCCCCTCTCAGCAGTGGCAGAGACAAGATTTCCTTGCCCAAGATCTTCTTAACGACGATGCTCCCGTGGAACCTTTCTACAGTGAGGCCTCGCAATCAGGTACCCCCTTCTCTTCAGGCAAGCAGAGGTTTGCGCGGCCAATGCCGCATGTTTCAATGAGTGCAGCTTCTGATAGCAATAAGCGCCGCACAGTTGCGACTTTCGACCCGCTTCCTTCAACAACGGCCAGATTTAACCCTTCCTGGCCAATGCCTCAAGCGCCTCATAGCAGTGTGAGTATGGTCGATCCTTTTGCTGGAAACGTGCGTTCATTCCCTCGTCCTCGTCACGCCGCAGCTCCCATCCGACGCTCTGAAACGATGAATGCGATCTCCTCTTTCGAGCCTTCTTCCAGCCGTCCGTCTTCTCAGCGCTCAGTCAGTTCCTCGATGAACGTTGCCTCTCGTCCTCACCTCTCTGTTGACACCAGTGCCAACACGAACTCCCGCTCCACCCACGGCAACCCACATCGATCTGGTCCGCGTGGTGGTATGAATGCTCCTGGCCATAGGCAAGATGGTCAGAAGCATCAGTCTAACAACGGTTCTCGTCGTCACGGCATGGACGGAATTGAGGAAGATGTTTTCAACCTCGGCTTGAACGACGACGTCGAGCCACAGCTAGCCAACTGATGGCATCTTTTTTTCTCTTTTCTTCTCGCTGAGCTCCTCGATGAACTGCAAATGGACCCTGCGAGATGGAATCGTCGACTTGCAAAGGTGTTTGGGCTAGGCGTTTGGATTCGGCTGGCGGTGGTCTTGTTTGCTGTGGTGCTTCGGTTGTTGTGTCTTTGGTGCTTTGCACTTCCTTTGCTTGCTTCCCTCTAACCACTTCTTTGCTTCTTGTGCTCTGTGCTTGCTGTTGGTCTTGTTGTTTTGTGCTGTTGTTGTTTCTCTTTGGTCTTCTTCAGGAATCACCCCCTGCACCCCTATTTCTTCATCTTTCACAAAGGGGTGCAGGAGGTGATGGATGGTTGAAAGGTTGAAAGGTTGAAAGGTGGAAAGAAGAAGCTGATGATGAAGAGAAGAGAATTCGTGGGGTTTTAAATGTTTTTATCAGGGTTGTAGCCCTCGACATGACAAGCACAGCAACCAGTCACCTGTTTGTTCTGTTTTTTTTCTTTGCAGGCCTCTTTTTTTAAAACTACTTATTTATAAAACTGCCTATCTAAAATGAAAGCAGTTTTTGGGAGGGAACGCCTTGCCTTCTCCTAGTCTCATGCCGATGACTTTTCTCCTACCAATCCGCTGCATTCTGTGCTTCGCTTTTTGCTCCTATTCTTGCTCTACTACTCCTTGTTCGGAGGTACTTCTCTCAGCTTGACTAACGATTCTAATCCTGCTTTTCCTCATTGCTGTTTCGTGGCTCTTCCTCTGCTTTGCGTGCTTTGACATTTCGATGACAAAAATGCATTCTAGCAAGGGAGGTTTCCCTAAATTGATGTATGTATGTACCATAGCGCAGCGTCCTTTAATACAACAATTGACCGAAAGACCTTCTTTTCCTTCTTTCCATACCCAAAAACAGAACCCGATGTAGACCGAGTCTATACGCCTATGGGGGCAAATAACTAGAGAAGACGTTCTATATTTGAAAAAACGAAAGAGACATAATATGGTACACTTTAAAAAGTTATGTAACTAAGACAGGGATGCTAAATGAGAAACGTTGGGAGGGAGAAAAAGAAAAGTACAAGAGCCCGCCAAAAAAACCGAATTCTATCCTAGAAAAAGGGAGTTTTTGACGAACTCATCTGCGAATAGCACAGAGAGAGAGAGAGAGAGAGAGAGAGAGAGAGGGCGTGGGCAAGAAAAAAACAAAGGGAGACGAGTATTCTCATTTAACGCCTCCTCATCGACTTGCCCTTTGTAGCGCGAACAGCAGCCAACAGCTTCTCCTTGCCCGCCGTCGGTGCCGCAACAGTAACCGGCTCCTTCAAAGACGGCACAGTGAGAATAGCGTGCTCGATGACTTGCTTTCCATCCACAGCCAACAACAGCCCCTGTGTCTCCGCCCTCTTCTTCTCCGCGCGATTTGCCTCCAACTGCTTCTGTCGCTCCTCCGTCATCAGCCACTCTTCCGGGAACTTATATTTAGGCTTGGGAGTATGGTGTCGTGTGTCGAGAGGGATATCCGCAAACGCATCCCCTTCCTTGGCCTCCTTGATCATCGCGTCTACCAAGTCACCTAGATACCGCTTGTTCTGGGCGCGGGTGGGGAATTTCTCGCTAGACATGCGCACGATGCCCGTGGATGGGTTGTACCGCGTTCCGGCCAGTTTTAGGAGGGTGGTCTTTTGGTCGTCGGTCAGGTGTTCGGGCGCGATGTCCGAGGGACAGAATTCTACTACGACTTTTGTTTCGGCCGGGTGAGTCTCGCCCATGTAGGTGGTGTAGCGGAAACGGAGGATTTGGTCTTGCGAGGGGAGTTCGAAGGGCTTTGCGAGTGCTGTTTTTTTTTAAGATGTTGTTAGCTTTGAATATATGAGAAATATAGGATGTAGGGGGGTTGAAGGGTGTTTCCATACAGCTCAGCAACGGCATTTCCCAAGCCGCAATTCTCGCATACTGTCTCAGCTCACGATGTTCCTCGAGTTCTGCATGCGCCATAGAAGTAATGGCATCATTCTTAAAATTGGCATCGATGTCCTCGACAAGGGCCTCCTCCAAAACCTCGTCCTCAGCCCATACTGAAGGACTCCTTGGTGCCGGCTCGGAAAGCGGTATATAATGAGTTTCGTTGATTTGCTTTACGTCCTTGTCCATCTGGGTCAGGATCTGGTTCATTGTGTCTGGCTGGCCCAATTCCTCCGCCGCAGACCTCCAGGCCTCGTCGAACTCTTGTCGCTCCGCTTCGGACATCGCATCGTAACTTGCCCGCTCATGTTTGTCGAGGAGATCTATGGAGTACGAGGGAACTTCGAAAACATTCGGTCGATCAGTGTCGTTATTGCGGGCTGGGCGTCTCTGACTGTACGGGGCTGCGAAGGGTCGGTGGATTGGGGTGACGGGGTTAACAGGGCTGGCAGACGCTGGTTTCCGCCTGGAAGCGGTCTGTCTAAAGACGGACAGAGCTGTCCTGTTAAAGGACCTTGTAACTGAAGCCATTGAGCCTAGTGGGTGGAATATGGCGCCAGCATATCCTGTTCCGGATCTCTTCTTTCTCTCTTGTTCTCGGCGACGAAAGCTTTCGATATCCAGTTTTCCGCAGGGAACGGATTTAGGTTTATCCGCCACGCTCCTTTGGTGAGCTGTGGCTACGTGAATCCAGCATGATATTGATATACAGAGCATAGAAGAAGGGAATTAATTCTGTCATTTTAAGCTTGAAGGTGAGTGTATTATTGGTTCATTTGGAGACTTTAGCCATGTTCGCTCCGTACATGTACATGTGCCACCATTGATCGAGCTCTGCCAGCCCACCATCTGAGATCCCTGCACTGTCTGTCTATAGATACATAGTACAGATCCTGATACTGTGAGCCAAATACTATACTACGTTTCTACGATGGCATCAGAATCCAAAGACTCCTCCGAGCAGCAGTCACCGACAAAATCATGTTTTGTCACAGTCGGAGCAACAGCGTCCTTTAATGCGCTCGTTTCCGAGATTATCTCTGAGCCTGTTCTGGAGGCCCTGCAAGCAAACAAGTACACGGACATTCTGATCCAGTACGGCCAGCATGGAGCAGCTCTCGTTCAGCCATTCCTACAAGACAACAGTTCGACGGTTAAAGAGAAATACGGTCTGAATATCTCCGGATTCGATTTCAATCTCAAGGGCCTGGATCGTGAGATGATGGGAACGAAAGAGAAGCCGGAAGAGAATCGGAAAGAAGGGCTTATTATTAGCCACGCTGGTAAACATCGTGACGTCTCTTGGGCTTGCTTCTCTGCATGGAACTCGGATCCCCACTGATGCGGATGCTCGTGTGTAGGTACGGGGACGATTCTTGCGGCTCTTCGCTTGGGCGTTCCTGTGATGGTTGTTCCCAATCCTGAGCTCATGCACAACCACCAGGAGGAGCTGGCGCAACAGCTCTCCAAGGTGGGATACGTGGTACATGGACGGTTAGGGTAATGCTCCCTTCCATTTGCCTCATTTTACCGTCCAAAAAATACTATATACGCCGTTCAAGAGACTAATTAAGCTCATTTTTAGCAACATTGCTGCCGCGGCTCATGAGGCTGAAACATTCCGCACGCAACTCCACCAGTGGCCACCGAAGGATACCGTCTCGTCTACCAATGCAGGATTGGCGAAAGTGATGGCAGACGAACTGGGCTTCGTCGATTGACTACGATACGGCTCTTCTTCGAGTACCTCAATTGACGAAGATACGATATGCAAATAGACCTTTGCGAAACCCTCTGCTGGCGATCTGGCGATCTGGCGTTCTGGTGTTCTCTTCGCTGCTTTCTGCTAGCATATCTGTTCGTATCAGCTTAAAGCAAGTCCGTTGACTGTGGATTATAGGCCTACGGAACAAGCAATGGGTTGGGTTTATCGATATTATGCTGGGCATTTATGTTTCGGCCGATTGGCCTTCCCAAGTAGGATAACAGTGCTTGCTGTATTTTTATGCTTTTGGCTCAGTCGTGACCATTTCCAGCCTGTTCAAATAGCAGGTAAAAACGAGCCAAAAGAAAAGCTCTGGCATTTAAATTACTATATCTGCAGGTCATAGTGTAATTTTACCTTTATTTCTCCTTGCGCACCATACAGATGCGAGCACCTGTAAATAACCAGCCTCCGTTCTATCCAATCTAGCGTGGGAAAATTGCCAGCATTCTGCACGCTGCTCTTGAGTCTTGGCCGTTGACCCTTTCGTTCTCGTTTCGCGTTGGAGGCGACTGGGGAACCTGGTCCAAGCTCCCCTTGTTGATTTCCCAAAAAAACCACATGCAACCATCTCGAGATCAAAGAGCAGCTTACACCCCGATATGCACCTCCTTTGATCAGCCATTAGAGAAATCCTTTTCGATTCTCAATTTCCACCTCTCTTTCTCCGGGCCGCAGGATCCTCCCTCCTCATCCTAGACGCCCTCATCTCTCCCCGTCCGAAACCCCTTAACCCTCCCGTGGCCGAACCGTAAACCAAACTCGCCATTTCGCCTCCCTCCCCCCAATCATGGCGGAAACAACGCTTCACAATGCCCCTATAGTTCTAGACAACGGCAGCGGCACGATACGAGCAGGATTCGCCGGCGAGGATCTACCAAAATGCTACTTCCCATCCTTCGTGGGCCGGCCCAAACACCTCCGCGTACTCGCTGGCGCGTTAGAAGGCGACGTATTTATCGGACAAAGAGCACAAGAATTGCGAGGGCTACTAAAGATACGGTATCCGCTGGAACACGGCATAGTGACGGACTGGGATGACATGGAGAAGATTTGGCAATGGGTGTATGAGGGCGAACTGAAGACATTGAGCGAAGAGCATCCCGTGCTATTGACCGAGCCGCCGCTGAATCCCCGCACAAACCGCGATACCGCGGCACAAATCTTGTTCGAGCAGTTTAATATTCCCGCGTTGTACACGTCGATTCAGGCTGTCTTGTCACTCTATGCGTCGGGTAGGACGACCGGTATTGTGCTAGATTCGGGTGATGGTGTCTCGCATGCGGTTCCAGTCTACGAGGGCTTTGCTATGCCAAGCAGTATAAGGCGGATAGACGTTGCTGGTCGCGATGTTACAGAGTACTTACAGTTGCTGCTACGGAAAAATGGCTATGTCTTCCATACTAGTGCGGAGAAAGAAGTGGTCAGAATGATCAAAGAGAAGACTGGCTACGTTGCGCTGGACCCCAAGAGAGAAGAAAAAGAGTGGTCTACAAGTGTGTCAAAGGCGGATTCAAAAACGCAAGAGTATATTTTACCAGACGGACACAAGTTGAAGGTGAGTTACGAAATGCGCTGTTCTCTTCGAGTCAGGACCCGTTAGACTAACTACGATTGTCCCAAATAGGTCGGCGCAGAACGATTCCGAGCCCCAGAAATCCTCTTCGATCCCGAAATAATTGGCCTCGAATACCCCGGTGTCCATCAAATCGTCGTCGACGCGATTAACCGGACCGATATGGACTTGCGGAAAGCGCTTTTTGGCAACATTGTTCTTTCGGGTGGCTCAACGCTCTGCAAAGGATTCGGTGACCGGCTACTGCACGAGGTACAAAGATTAGCAGTGAAGGATATGAGAATCAAGATTTTCGCACCCCCAGAACGGAAGTACAGTACTTGGATTGGAGGAAGTATTCTAGCTGGTTTAAGCACGTTTAGGAAGGTGAGTATTGGGGTCTTCCCATAGAAACATTCCCAACTTTCTATATCTACATGACTTATACTGATACAATATCTCTTTTACAGATGTGGGTTAGCATCGATGACTGGCATGAGAATCCCGACATTATTCACACAAAATTCAACTAGAAAACAACCCCCCCCCCTCTTCCTCATTTTTCCCCTCTACCAGATGCACCTCTATCCATCACGCTATATCCACCTGAATAATGTTCCTTTTTTTTAAAAAAAAAGCTCAGCAGAACCCTCAATACCTACCCTCCTTGAAGGGCAGCGTGGGAAACCACATTTTTTAAAAAAAAGGACTTTCCCCGTACGAAATGAAATTTTAACTACCCTTAGAGTGCGCGCGCCCCCTGGACAATTTTGATACCCCCGCTACACTACTTTTTCTCTAATTCTCTTTTTTTCTTTTCCTATTCTCTACTTCGATATTTGTGTTTTTTCTCTCAGCTTGAGCTCCCGCTTTATCTTTTTGCGTTTTATGCTTTCCCGACTAGGCGGCCCTTATTTTTCTTCTTCTGGGGTTTTGTGTGAGTTTTGAAATATGAGAAACTATCTGTGTGTCTCTGTGTGTGGGATGGTATCTACGACCTATTCATGTCCCTCTTTTTTTTCCCTCTCTCTCTCATTTTGTATGTGAAACGGACTGTTTTCAGAGCATCCACGCCATAATGCGACTTACAATTCCAGTTTCAAGACTACTTAAGGCTGGTTTAATTACTCCTTGCCTTTTTGTTTTCTTTTCTCCCCATGGTGTATGCACACTACGCGGCGACTGTATATGTATGTAACAAAAGCCTAACTTCCTTTCCAAGGGAACACGCGTGTCTTGGATTTGCGATGTGATAAATGGTATGTATAATCTTCCCAAGGCGTCCTCGTAGGACTTGCTTGTTCCCAACCGAAAGAGCGGATACAGGTGATTCTGGTAAACAAAATATGAGAATGAAAATATCCTCAGGCAATTTAAAAGAACCAAGCTTTTAGATAATACAGCTCGATGAATGGCCTTGGCCAGTAAATTACCTCAATACTCAGTAATTGGACATTGCTATTCATGCTAGGGGTTGTGATTATGAGATGGATAGCTTCTCTCTCCTAGTCATGCTACAATTCAAATTTATAATTGGAGCCATCATAACTCAGTAGTCTTAAGTTGGAACTTGCAAAATACGTTCTCCCCTAAGCACCAAAAAAAAAAGGATACAACAAAAAGCAGACAGCTCTGCCCAGCATACTGAAGCAAGGCGCAGAAAAGTAAAAAGAAAAAAGAAAAAAAGAATTTATGACAAGAGTGGGATTTGAACCCACGCCAGATTTCTCTGACAAGGACCTTAACCTTGCGCCTTGGACCGCTCGGCCATCTTGCCTCGTTGAGTGATTATCATTACCCCGCAACAGACTGAAGATAGGCCCCTTAGAGCGTGGCAGTGACCAAGGAAACAGCTTTTGCCGCAGTGGGAATTTGGAGGGGCAAGTCCCACATGGTATCCAAAAAAACCCATTCTCCCTTTGTTCTATCATAATTGAGGCCTGTTTTGTTGGATTTGATTCAAGTATAACCTTTTTTGAAAAAAAAGTATGGGGAAAACTGATTTGGTTGTGTGGTTCAGAGTCTTGGTTTCTTTTTCAGGTTCAAATACTTCAGCTACATAATCCATAGGAATAGTAATTTAACCTGGAACAGGTTAAAAAAGCAATCAGATAGAGGGGGTATAAAAAAGCTGCGATGCTATGATAATAATGACAAGCAAGTAGGGGGGAAAAGGTAGAAGGGGTTTGCTGGGAAGGGATACAAGATGCCAGAGCTTCTGGGGACGGAACAAAATGTACAAAAAATTATAGGACGTTTTGTGGTTTTTCTATATTATATCTTGCCATGACTCCTTTATATTCCCATATAGCCCCAATCCAGATATTTATCGCGGCAGCGGAGAGAAGGAAAAAAGTCTGGGGGGTCCAGTCCGCACATGGCAGTCCCAAGGAAGACAAAAAAAAAGGCGGGAGGGTAGTAATAAAACATGTCGGGTCAAAGCTTGCAAGCTCGAGAAGGGATTGTGGTGGGTCGAATTCGACGATCCGGGGCGGGAGTTGGGTTGAAGTGTAATGTTTTTTTTGGAAGTCGTTCGCTCGTCGATGGGTGAATCGATCGTAGTTATTCAAGGTAGATGTGGATGCATCGCAGCAGGAGAGAAGAGAAGAGTGGAAAAATCAAGCTTTTGGGGGTCGTCATGGGTCTCGTAAAAGTCGTTTCAAAAGAACGCAAAAGGATGGTCAGCTACGCAAAGTGGTAGCTATAATATTAGAACGTCGTATAAGGGTCGACAGGCGGCAAATTAGAGGAGCATCGTGATAGTCAAGTTCGGTCGTATACATTAATATCACGAGTGACCCATGATCTTCCCCCAACGCGCTTCCAGGCTCTTCTTAGCCCTGTCCTTGATGGAGGCGCCATTTGATTCCCCGCTCGAAGCGCTGCTGACACTGCGAGCCATGCTGCTATGTTGGCGCGAACCGACGAACCCATCCGCCACAACAGTATTACCAGCACCACCTCTTCCAACGTGGAAGATTGGCGCAACTTCCTTCTCAAGACGTAACTGACGCTCGAGTTCCTCGTCGAAGCTGAAGATTGCGCGTTCGCTGGCCCTGTGGACGTTGCCGGCGCCGCCACGACCGGAGATGAAATGTTTTTGCGGATGGGAGTCTAGGCGTGTTAGACTTGCGGGGCCTGTTGCTTCTGTGCTTGATGTTGTGGTTGTGTTCTTTAGAGAGACGATGTTGCCTGCACCACCTCTTCCGGTATGTATAGCCGGGCGGGAGGCGGAGGGATGAGGCTCAACAACGCGATATGTAGACATAATGGCGATGGTGACGGTGATAGAGTTCGAGATGATAAGCTCAACGGGAATATCCTCCTTAGAACTGATGAACGGTGAATAGACACAGCGTCTGGACCTTTATGAGGGGTTCAGGTGAGGAAAGGGAGATGGAGCTGTCTATTTGAGGATGAATAGGAGATATTTTTTAAAAAGTACTTTATGTGGTACAAGTTATTATCATAACGAACTCCAGGTGGATAAGCCGGCTCATTTATATACCTAAGTAGCAGAGCCATCGTGATCCATGACACATTGACACCTTCTGGATCGTACCAAGTGCGGAACCAGGAGAATGGCAAAAATGCGGGGAAATCCGTTTTTACCCCTTTTGGGGCCCAGCCCATCAGGTTAAGAAAACCTTTCTCGATCACACGCCTCCACTAGCATACATGTTCTAGCGGTGACGGCTCGAGCAGATCACACAGAAAGCGTGCAGGACCAGGCCCGTCCATGGCGGAAATCAGAGGCAGGGAATGCAAGAGGAACTAGAAGGGGAGAGAGGATGGCGACAGTGGTACCTGGAGACAGACACTTTGCAGTTAACGGCAAGCACAAGCGCATTGTGACGCCATCTTGCTGTTGAACTCGTGATGCGTGCCGGAGAGACTGCTCATGCGGGGCGTAAAAGCAGCAAGTCCAGACGATTTTTTGCTGTGGAAACGCTTGGCAGTGAACCACCGGACGCCGGTGTCTTTGTTTCTTGGAGCCACCGTTGCTTGGAACTGGCTGACCTTTGTCGGGCCCTGAGCAGGTCGTCAGATGACAGGAAAAAATTTCCATGAGGACGTGGGAAACGTGACCAAAAGCGACCCATTGCATTCTGCCCCATTCTTGGCACTCCCGCTGCTTTTAGCAACAAAATCCTGGCAGCTGACGACTCGCGAGCCAGAGGCAAAAATCCAGCTATCGTGTAACAGAAACAGGGTTAAAAACCAATGAGACAGTGGAGCTGGTCCAGCATGCTCGCTCGTTGGCTGAGACTCTCAAAGTCTCGAGCTCCATTCAAAGTGACGGTTCCATCAGCAGAACCCATGGATTGAGGGGGGCTGCATGCAAGCTGGACAAGCTGGATAGAATTTTTATTTCTGGGGGTTAACAGAAACAAGCCGATTGGAACGGTTGAGGAGTGTGCATCCGTGCGTCTAACTTATGCCGTGATACGCAGCTGGTCAAATTCGAGCACTTTTGACATCGGCCTCTTGAGAAAGGCTTGAACGGACGAGCTGATTACCGATCTACCTGCGGCAACTCTTGATGCCTATCGTGTTGCTCTTTTAGAGAGGGAACATGTACTTATGATATGGTTAAAATCATGCGCGATATATCGTCATTGCAACCAACTATGAAAGGTCGCCTGGCAGGGCAGACAACCTCGAGAACAGACATCGTGACGGAACTTCCGGCTGGCTATCGAGTCAAAATCCATTATTTGGCTCCTGGCCCGGCTCACCGTGGAAAGTTCGGCTCTTTCCTTGCAAGGTCACGCTGCTGTTTTGGTTGGTGCTCGGGATCAAGTAGGCCCGAGGATGACTGGAGGCTTTCTCAGCCCTAGCTACATACTGCTCAAGGCTGCTGGGTCCCCAACGAAATAAGGAGCCTGTCTCTACAACCGTTGCTTGGAATCCTAGCAAATAATAAAGAGAATAAAAGTATAACGTTATGGGATATTTCTATATTAGTAAACGATGTAGGTTGGAGAATACATTGTATCAGGATAATTCAAAGAATATTTAAAACAGAGACAGGAAAAAGACAAAAACAAAAAATCCCCTCTAGATCTTGAGCACTTCCGTTCCCACGGCATAGCATAGCACACAAAAGGGGAGTTGCGCAGGTCATATAAAAATCGTCATCTTCATCCAGCAATACCGACGGCAGACACTTGATGATTCGACAGTATCGTGGAGGAAAAAGGTATTTTTCGAAGATTGGCAATGTGCATGTCTACTCGCACACTTTGACGGCAAAGGAGGCTTGTCGGACACCTATAGTGGCCTTTCAGGGGATTGAATCGGCGATCAAGACCGGCAAATCTTGGGCTAGTGTAGTCCAGTCACCCTGCTGGGGCTGCCCGATATTCATTCGGAAGCCTGGCTGTCGTACTTGTCGCGGACAAAAGTCTCAAGCGTGCCACCAAAAGGACGTTCTTTGAGATTATCCCCCGAATAGTCGGAGCTGGATCTCAGAGGATATGCGGTTTGGCTCTCCCAGGTCGCATCGACATGGAACGTTGCGCCTCCAAGTCTCCGGATCGTCTTCAACCGAAGGAGTCCCTGCTCAGATTGATAATCGATATATTGGATTGATGTGTCGCACCACTTGCAAATGACTTCCCGCCCGTATGCTGTAACTGGCAGATTGCTATAGTCCTCCCTCCGAGATCCGCGTAGTACATCCTGAAGATATGTATATATCGATATGTGGGGGCAAAGAACTTGCGGTATGGTGTATAGCGATTGCGCCAAGGTGCCCGGGCTTTCGGTTTTGATAGTGTATCCGGTGTGTATCGATAGTTCATAATTATTCTTTGGCTCTACGCACGAATGATGCGTTGTAGAGACCCGCACCTGACCGTATATTATTGCGCACCCGTAACCGCTATTGAGCTTACCAGTGGAGGATAGCCAGTTGGAGATTATGCGGAGTTTATCACGAAACGTGATATGGCAACCAGGGCAGAGCCACACAAGCCCAGCATCGGGCCCAAGAATACAAGTCCTCCTATGGGGTTCCTTCAAGAGAGCTGACTTGGAAAATGCGTTGGGCGGATGCAGTCTAAAACATGTTGAACAACATTGCCAACGATCGTTCTCTAGGAGGAGGAGAAGTTGCCACCTGGGGAACCAGAACCTCTTAGAAAATAGTGATGCTAAGCCGTCCTTGTAGCTGGGATAGGGCGGCTGTAGAGGACGGGTAAATAGCCTCTCCCTCCTCCACTTGTAAAGGTCCTTGCATGTAAGGGCAAGACAAGCCTGCGATAGTGCCGGAAGGAAGTCGTTAATCAAAAATAATATTTCGACAGGCAAATTTAGGAGACTTGGTGGCTTTTGCGGCTGGTTTGGTTGTCCTTTCTGCTTCCACCGAGTGACTCTGCGTTTGATGCGGTGGGACACGGCGAGTATTTTTTCCCCGGCATAATTGCGTAGGAAAATCACCCGGTACGGGTGTAAAAGAGCTTTTGATGGCATCTACCCTGTGACTTTTAGCAGCAGCAGATGCAGTTTTCCAGCGAGGGATACCTCGACGATGAACTTAAGCGGGTGCTGATACATCGTATCTGCTGAGAGAATGAGAGTAGGGAAAGAGTTGGAGTCGGCGATAGCCATCTTGTTCCAACTTAATAATGATTAGCTTTCTAAATATAGAGTTATGTTTGGCTGACGTTGCAACGACCACTATTTAGATGCTGTGTTGACGTCGATGACCACTCTTACTCTTCAACCTACCTGCAAGGTAAGGTACGGAGCCGTCCGCAGCCCAAGCGGGAAGGCTGTAATCACATGACCTACCATGAATTTAAAGTATTCACGTGATATATAATTCAAACAGTGCAAACGCGCACCCAACTATTCTGCCTCTTCATACCGCTATTACTTTCTCAACTTCGCAGCGAAGAGCTTGGAGATACTGAAACTTTTTATCAGCGCGAATACCCCGTTTTATTGCGGTTGATACCTGTTACACGTTCGACTATTCACGTCAGCCGAGCAACAGACGAGCTAAACAACTGGGGGAAATCTTCCTCGATATCTGCATCGGCCAAGCCCCACCATCATCACGCCTCGCGTCAAAGCTCTTGTCTCGCGAAGCTACGCCCAGTTATTCGATCAACAGTTTGTCGACAGCTCCAACACCGGAATAGGTTCACGGAAAGAAAAGAGGAGATTTGTATTTCCATACAAGAGGGAAACGTTGGGAAGCAGCTTGTGTGTTGGATTTAGAGATTTGGGTTCAAGATGCCGAAATATAAGTATACCTATTGCTTCTACTTTTTGCATTACGCCGCTCAGTTATCCCGATGGCTATTCTTACGAGCTTGCTAGAACTCATGAGTGGAACGCCCAGCTAACTCCTATGCACTCTTCTGTAGGTCCTTTCCGCAAAACTCTCATATGCGCCCATATTCCCCACGATTTCGATGAACTCACGTTTGTTAACGAATCCGCGAATCCCCTAGGTGACTATTGCGATGTATACCTTACCCACGACTCCATGAGCGTGCGGAAGGCGCACAATTCCGGACGCAATCATTTGAGGAATGTTGTCGAATATTACGAACGTGAGCTGCCCCCGTTGACTATTCAGGGTGTTGCGCCTCGAATGCGGATCTCTTGTTCGTTTTACTAACTGATATGGTTGCATGATAGAAATCGGCCATGAAAAGGCGCAATCCGTAATCGATTCCATCACCTCATCATATGCTGCTGAAGGACAAGCAAGTGCGAACCCTATGCTTCAACAACCCGTCGGACCGGGAGCATATGCTCCTCCCTTTGGATTTCCAGGTAGGCTGATGGTTTAGATATCTTGAATTTCAACTCCCTTCGATGTGTTAACATGAGTCGTCTGTCACTCCCAAGGCCGTCCAGGAATGCCTCCGCTTCCACCTTTCGGGATGCCTGGTGCTCCAGGGGCACCGCCACCACCAGGCGGGATGATACCACGTAAGTATAAAACCCTTTTCTTTATAAGCACCACGTATTGACAGTGTATCAATTCAGCTCCTGGAGGTCGCGGCATGCCTCCGTTCCCACCCCCTCCATTCGCAGCCTCAGGCCCTGGCGGCCCGCCCCCAGTACCTGGAGATGTCCACCCTTCTCTTCCTAATATGCCACCGGGCAATATGCCATTCCCACCGCCTGGCGGGTTCCCACCCAACTTCCAATTTCCGCCTCCCCTCGGTGCTCCGGGATTTCCTCCACCACCACTTATACCAGGTCAACATAGCGCTGGCCCAACACCTAGTCCACAATTAGGAGCTGGGCCAAACCCACCTCCGGGTTCTCAAACGTACGGTGCACCACCTCCTGGCGTGCCAGCAAGCGCGCCACCGGGGCTGGGTGAAGGAAAGTGAGATGTTTTGTACGATTAGCAGCTTGGCTTTTCTTTTTTGGTTTTTGGTTGTTTTATGCCCTTTTAGCTGTTATGTCTCCCTTAGAGTTATGTCGTTTGGAAGTGTATAAATATTTTCCCTTTCCTACGGTTTGCGGCCCAGTGGATGTTAAAGCATGGAGCTCTAGGCAAGACGCCCTTCTTGTTTGAAAGAGTAGGCATGCATGGTTCTTCTTTCTGGTCACATTCCCCAAATTTCTCTCCCGGGCAAGCTTCTCTCAACGGGTACTGATCTCTTCAGTGCGCACCTTTAATATAAAATACAGACTCGCAAATGGCATCAGAGTGTCATAAAACAGGCGAGCTTTTGTCGGCGTGAACTCCATTAGTCGGGAGCGACATTTCGATCAATATATCTTCCTTCCACTACCAATGAACACTTCTAGACGCCGGTTAGGTCCCGGAATCGAATTATGAAAAAAGAATGGCTGAGCATGTAATGGCATGTCCATTGTTGAGAAAGCAACTTTCGAGATGGCCGAAAAGCGAATGCAAAATTGATCTACCAACAGCCGTGGCGGATGTTTTATCCGAAGAAAGTTAATCAAAGAAGAACCATATCGTCATTATTCTATGCTAACAAATTTCTATTTCCTTCAAATTTAACAGAACCATCCACCGTCTACGCCATATGTTGCGCCCGAAATATAAGTCGAATCTTCGCCCAATAGGAACGCGATTAGAGTAGCCACCTCCTCTGGTCTCCCATTGCGGCCGAGAGAGACTAAATCCGCTTCAGCGGTTATGGCTTTACTATCCGTGACACCTGATGCCGCAAGCATTGGGGTCTGAATGCGGCCACTGCATTTCTTTGTCAGTTATCTGGGTAAAAAGAATTGCTAAAAGAAGGGGAAGGAGGTGGAACATACGGCGCAAAACAGTTAACTCTGACGCCTCTTGCGCCAATCTCCTTTGCCGCGCTCTTCGTCAGACCAATCACTCCATGCTTGCTGGCTGCATATGGTCCGTTATACGCGCGGCCCATCAACCCAGCAATACTCGCGGCATTGACAATACTTCCTCCATCTTGAATAACCTTCATCTGCGCGCGCATGCAATGCATCAACCCGGTCAAATTAACCGCAATTATAAAATCCCACTCATCCTCATCGGTATCCGCAATACCACCCAGACCTATCGACTTGCCAACAACGCCCGCAAGGTTCGCCGCGCCGTCCAATTTCCCAAACTTCTTCACAGTTTCCGAGATCCATCCGTCGACCTCGGGGGTTTTGCGCACATCGAGTACTGTGGTGAGGACTTGGACGCCGGACTCGGAGCGGATTTCTTCAGCGACTTTGTTCAATAGGGCTTCTTGCACGTCTGCGAGGGAGAGGGTTGCTCCCCTGCTTCCGAGGAGTTTTGCGGTTGCAGCGCCGATTCCTGAAGCGGCACCTGTGAGGGCGATAACTTTTCCGTTGAAAGCCATGTTTCCTTGTCTTTATTCTCCGTTTTTCGTGGGGCTTTTTTAAAAAGCAAAGATGAGGGCTTTTTCTCTTTTGATGGTATTTAGAAAGAGATTATTGTGAGAGCAACGAGAGAGCTTGCTTTATCAAGGGGGAGGGGGGGAGGAATGCCCCTCCTTTTTTTACTTTATCAGCTCTCGATGAGTGTCCCGCCCACGGTAAACTCAAACCGTACCTGCCCCATCTCCACACATATCTGCCGGGCGGAGACATAGCGAGTCATTGATCATAGGACTGGTTTTCGCATTATCGGAAGCTTCTACGTTCTGGACCGGAATGCGGAGCCCTGGAGATTCAATCACAGGAGAATTTAACCCAAACATGGCTTGCTCGTATTGGGGGAGCGTTACCGTTGCGGGGCCTTATGTGAACGGCAAAGTTTTGAGATATATTTTCCCCAGGGACCAAAGTGGAGAATTTCGGCTTCCCCAGACTTTTTTCCATAGTAGTTCCGGCATTCGGGATTGCATGCATAGAACCCTGCCGACATAGCCGTAAATGTGAAGATGTTTAAGTCAATGAGGTTTTCTATCGCCCCCCTCCTATATATCAAGCAGATGAACGACGTAGTTGGAACAACCATCTATAACATCAAAAACAGTACCAATCTCTCCATGCGATCATTTATTAATACGCATCTGCTTTCTTCATCATTTACAACGCTGCCCCGCGTTCTGCCTATTCCCCTCCACAACACAGGAAAACGGATGGCAACACTTTTCCGCAGTAGCGCTAGCCTTACCTGCACCGACTCCACTTTGCTTTCTCCATCCTCACCAAAACCATGGTTATGCACAGTTCAGCCAGGCTAAGGCATCTCAGCCCCCGAGTCCGGGGATCAATGTTCAGCCATCTCAAGTGAAGTTAGTTGCTCACGTTCCTCGAGGACGCATTTACATACAGATTCCGAAGCTATATCGATCAACTTGAAGAAAACCTACTCAGTATTCACAAAATTCTACAGGCAATTATTTACACTTGGGACATAACTGATCCTGCAAGCTGTCGTACTTTCTCTTCCAAAAATCATCATCACCAGCGACCAGCTACTAACCTCCGAACAACATGCGGGGTTACCCAGCCCTGGAGCCTCATGCATCAGTGGGAAATCTCTCCCCTTGATCCCACTAGGAAAGAAAAGTTAGTATCTCAACCCATCTTCTAGACAAACCAAACCTAAATCCCAATGAAAGACCAAAACGCGTAATCTTTTTTTCAATGATTTTGCAAACACGTAAAAAGAAAAAGACGAAAAGCTTAGCTTCCCCAGGAAGGAGAAAATGGGGTTGGGCCCAGGGGCGGGGATACATAATGGCGCAACCTACATGCTCAACGATACACCCATCCTCCCATCTAAACCTATCCACAATTTCCCCAATGCCGCTGGCTTGATAATTCAGCCATCCCATATTGCTGTCGAAAGCTGTGCGGAGGACCGTGATTTGGACAGTTGGCTATACAAGACCAACGAAATTCAAAGCAGCGTTAGGTCCATCAGCCGCGAAGGAGTTGTGGTTCTGTTCAGGGATCGATTCCAATTCAGCTTCCGCTGTATCAAAAAAAAATAGCCCGTGGATAGCACTTTTTCGCTACGCAAGCAAGGCATATTTTACATGCAGGAAGGGGCTAGGCAACTTTTATGAAATCGCCCTATATATACTAACCTTGTACGACGCAGAGATATATTCGAAAGCTTCAGTCAAGTTCTTCCTAACCAGGAACGCGTCCGCGAATACCTCGCGTCGCGCCTCAGTTTCTTCCTCCGTGGGTGCTGGAACTATGGCCGAGTCACGACGGCCTGTCTTCCGCTTATGATCCTGCTCGGCGGAGCGGAGCCAGAGTTGCTGACACGACTTGGGGCCGCGAGAGCGGCGAGTAGTGCTAATAGCACTGTTAAGGAAGCTGCGCGCTTTTTTTTTTTTCTTTTCTTTATTATTTTCAGAACTTTAGGACAGGTTTAATTTACAGAAACTACTAGATTAGTGGTGGTCATTTGGAGATTGTGGGGGGCTTCAATATATCTCTACAACTTCGGTCACTCAGGGGAGGGGAGGGGAATCCTTGTACTCCCACACGAGAGAGAAATATAAACAACATTCCTATGTGCGAATGTACAAGCATCAGGTATGCTTTACATGTTGATCAAAATATAGAAGCCGGCGAATTAGGCTATTCCTGTGAACTGGTATATTGCTTTGAAACAAAAAAAATCTTGTCCGGCTGATAATTAAACTCCTGAGATGCCGTGAGGGAGCCATCTGTGAAGTAGGGACAGGGGTCAAAAAGCATGGCAAATATTCTCGAAGCCAGGATGATCCCCGTGGCAGCTTGTATAAAATGGTAGAGCTAGGTTCCACGAATCAGTGAGGATAGGGCTGTTTACGGTATGCAGAGAAAAGGAATTGGGATGGCAACTGAAGGTGTTTATTGTAAAAAGGGTGGTGGTATAGATAGAAAGCTACTGAGATATAGTATATGACGAGTAATCGAGTGTTTCCTTTTGTAGCGCATGGCATATGTGGTGGCTAGTTATGTTCCTCATTGATGGCATAGAATATATTGAGCACAAAATGACGTGAGGTTGTAAAAAAGCTTGAGGCACTGATAACAAACCCCTCTCGTGCTTCACGACGAGAGATGACATGGTTTGGCTAAAGTGTGGCATCCATACAGAAGCAGGCCTTTCCAGAGGATACTTCAAAAAGGGGTCTTCTCACAATAATGCTACTATCAAGGGGGGTTCATTGTTCTGACCAGAGATATCAAGTTTTGTTGGGAGGACTCTTGAGCAAGGCCGGCACAACGGAACTGGTAGACGGGTGGCTTGCGGGTGCTTGGCCCCGGAAATCAGTGTGCATCATCATCAACCAGGTCTCAGGAGTGGATCATGTTCAGTTCCCTCTTCCCTCTTCCCTCAGACGTTACGGATCACGGCAATCTGGAACAGGCCAAGCGCTAATGAATCATCATCTCCTAAGCTTTTAGGCTTGTATGAGTTCCCACAACGAGGCCTTGTTATTATGTTTTTGATTGGAGATAATGCCATTTTCTCCGGATTAATTTCTCAGTTTCTCGGCTATTACATAGCTGGTTGAATCAGCATTCATACAATATCACGATGGAACAACTTGATAATTAGGTGGTAGCTTGGGGGGGCAAGATACTACAAATACACCCCTCTCTTCTAGAGGGCGGGTTCATGTGTCTTTGAGAGATTATAAGTGAAATTGACCGAGAAGATTGAGCTTTGAATTGCCTTGCTCTCTGCCAGCAAGACTTTTTGCCTATTTAATTACATTGCTAGAGGGTAGGATCTCTGAAGTTTCATCATTAATTGATTGAAAATCCACCTCGAAAAAAGAAAAAAAAAGAAATCCCATTTCCTGAAAATCCCGCCATGGAAGATCCCCAATCGCCAAAGCGCGCTGTGCGCATTGCAGGCGCATCTGGCGGATTCACAGATCGCGTTCGCGCAATCGCGTCAATGGCTCAAGACCCAACCGTTGACGCCATTGTCGGCGACTGGCTCTCGGAGAATGTGATGACGGGGTACGGGGCCGGGAAAGTCAAGGCGCTGACTGTCAAGGGTGGTAGTGAAGGCAGCGATGAGGACTCAAGACCGCTGGAAGAACGCATGAAGACGGCACAGTACGCTAATACATTCCTGCAATGCTTCGAGCCAGCGATCCCGCATCTAGCTAAAAATGGAATGAAATTGGTCGTCAATGCGGGTGCCAGTGACACGAAGCTGCTGGCAGAGGTGTGTGTGAAGATGGTTACGGATGCTGGACATGATTTGAAAGTCGCATGGGTTGAGGGCGACGATGTGACGGATACATTTCAGAAGATGATTTCACAGGGCGAGAAATTCCCCAATTCCATCACGAAGAAGGATTTGGCAGATTGGGGCTTTGAGCCGATATCTGCTCAGTGTTACTTGGGTAGTTTTGGGATTGCAGAGGCCCTGAAACATGGAGCTGATATTGTTATTTGTGGGAGGGTATCTGATGCCGGGCCGACGATTGGTATTTCTGCGTAAGAGAGCCTCGTCGTTGATAGCTTCCACCTCCAGATTTTTCTTTTCGCGTTCTTGTGGGTATACGGATGCTGATATGTTATATTTGTGATAGATGGTGGCATAACTGGGGTCCCGAAGACTACAACGAGCTTGCAGGAGCACTTATAGCAGGGCATTTGATCGAATGCTCAGCTTTTATAACAGGTGGGGGTTCCACTCCTATCATATACAATGTCAGGAGAAGTTCAGGCTCCGCTAACAGAGACAACAAAACACAATAGGCGGCTATTACTCCCGCTTCAAAGACCTAATGAAGCAAAAGAAACACCTAAATATCGGATTCCCCATCGTAGAAGTCGACCATCGCGGTGAATGCACAATCGTCAAGGAAAAGAACACAGGCGGCTGCGTCAACACGGAAACCGTCATTTCTCAACTCCTCTACGAGATCTCCGGCCCTCTATACTTCAACTCTGACGTCGTTGCACAACTCACAGACATCCAAGTGGCGCAGACGGGCGAGGACAAAGTCCACGTATCGTGCGTGACGGGACTCCCTCCACCACCAACGACCAGACTCGGCGTGACCGCGCACGGTGGCTACCAAGCAGAATTCCACTTCTACCTGGCGGGTCTGGACATTGAGGAGAAATGCCAGTGGATGGAAGAGCAAGTGCGGTTCGCGCTAGGCGAAGACCTCATTAATAAGTTCTCGCTTCTTGATTTTCAACTCCACGGCACTTCGACTCTGAATGCGCCGAGTCTGCAGCTGGCGACTGTAGACTTTCGCATCTTTGCGCAGGCGCAGGATCCGAAGCTTTTTGATCCGAGTTTGCCAGATGGGTTTAATAGACGGATATTGGAAACTGTGCTGCAGAGCTGTCCTGTATGTCCCCACCCCTTCCCCCCTTTTACTCACCCCTTCTGGTTCCTACAAGACCAGCAAAAAGAAAGAAAAAGAACCCAGACAACTAACCCAACAATAAAAACAGGGTGTATCCCGCAGCAACGACCTCCGCCAAACAACCGCAAAGCCCTACTTCGAATACTGGGTAACCCTGATCCCCCAAAGCGTCCTCACCCACCGCGTCCACTTCCTTTTCCCCACCACCACCCACCATAAAGCGGCCATCTCCATCCCCAACCCACGCACGACAACCATCTACCCACCCTCCCAAGACTCCTACGAAACCTTACACCCAGTCCCCTCCCTCACCTCCACCTTCGGCCCCACCTCTCTCGCACCACTAGGCCACATCGTCCTCGGCCGCTCCGGCGATAAAGCCTCAAATTGCAACGTCGGCTTCTTCGTCCGCCACGCTGACGAATATGCCTGGCTATGCACTTTCCTCACCATCGACAAAATTCGAGAGTTGCTGGCGGAGGATTATAAGCCGGGAACGAAGATTGATAGGTTTGAGATGGCGGGGTTGAAGGCGGTGCATTTCTTGTTGCATGATCATTTGGATCGAGGGTATAATGCGTGCTCAAAGTATGATACGTTGGGGAAGAATGATTGTGAGTATTTGAGGGCGAAGGTGGTGGAGATTCCGAAGAGGTTTTTAGAGAGGGGAAGGGTTTGAAGGGGGGACTTCTTTTTTCTTTTTCTTTCTTGGGATGTTGCGAAAGGTGTGTTGTTGGTCTTAGATGGATATATAGATTTTGTGGCTGTATGTATGGGAATTGTTGTTGTGTTTGTCTGAACAACTTTCCCCTTTTTTTTCAGGGGCTAGATGAGCGGATAAAGAACTCGACACCGACAGGCACAAGCCCTCTCTCCCTTTTCACTGTTATATCAATGAGCAAACCTTCCAATATGCTTCCTACACCCCACTTTGCTTACTACCATGAGAGCAGTGACCCAGGTGAGTCTCACACCAGAAAACAGATGTCTCATCAACAACCAAAAAAGAATAAAAAATTCAACATCTAATAAACCTATCAACCCCCGAACCCCCAATATGTCAATCAAGTTATCCAAAAGTCCAAGTAACAAATGAAGACATAAAAAGAAAAGTGAAAAGGGGGGCGTGTAATTAATATACCTATATAAAGTATGTACTGCCGAAAAATGGAAATTCAAAAAGGGAAAAGAAAACTGGGGTTAGAGGTGGTGGTAATGGGATAAATTATTTTGCTTGTGCTTCACCTGCAAACCTGACTCGACATGAGATATTTATCGTAGCAATGGACGCGGGAAGGGCAGGAGCGCCAAATAGAAAAATAGGCTCGATAGTTGATAGGCCTAAGCACACTGCGTCCTATGAAGCCCTATCCGTGGTGATTTATCCTGAGTGATGCATTTGCTCTGGAAGAAAAGGGGCTGGAGAGGAAGGAAGAAAAGGGATCAGGGAGTAAGGGAAAGGATAAGACGCATCCATAGCCGGCTTTTCTAACTAAATTATATGCATGAAGGTAACGCCTTAGGAGTAACAGACAAAAACAAAAACATAAGAAATCTGAAAAATATCCCTTCCTAGCATGAGAACCTGTTGAGTAAAAAAAAAAGGAAGGAAAGAGGCAATTGGTGTGTTGAGTAACTCCATGTGTAAAATCCACCGGTGGTTTAATAAAGAAGAATCAAGTAGATATGTAATGGAAAAGGAGAAACGATGAAGGATCGGAAGATGTCAAACGGACCAAAAACAAAAAGACAATTAGACGCCAATAATATACGATACAACAGTATCCCGAATATGTTGCGTGAAAAAAAAAAAGAAAACCAAAAACTAAACCCCAGCTGTGAACTGGCCGTACCCTCATTGAAAATGAACCAAATGCAGTAAAGAGCAAGCAATAGCACTAGCCCTGGCGCATTTAGTGCTCATATCCGGCGCCTCGTTGCCATGGGCTGGAGGAGTTTTGCGTCCTGTATTGATGCGGGTTCGAATTCGCGGAACCAGTGCGAGGGTAAGGCGAGGTATTGAAACTTCGCGGTACAGGGGAGGCATTTTGCGATCGGGTAAAGCCCGCATCACTACCCATAGGGCCGCCATACGAAGTTGGGCCGTATCGCGCAGTATTATTATCACCGCTTGGGAAGAGAGGTACGGAAGGTTCCAATGGAGAGTGAGGAGGTTGCCGCGTAGTATTTGGAGAAAGTCCCACTCCAGGCCCAGTAAGCCCTACTCCGTCATTCGGATGACGAGCAAGCGAACTTCCTGAAATGGAGGAGTCATCCTCGAGGTCGCGCATTTTATCGTCACCGCGAGCGGTAGCACCAAGAGCATCGAGCTCGGTCGTTAGCTGCGTTTGGGACTTGATGAAAGAGCCACGGTCATCACGCATAGGCTGGTAGCGCGTTTCGGGGTTTTTCGAGACCATGGCGTAAATTGAAGCAATAAGCACAAGGATAATGAGGATCAAGGCAAACGCAGCATTAACGACAAAGAAGACAACACCCATGACGCCGGTGACGAGGCCCTAAAAAGAATATGTAAGCCATGAAACCATGCATACGGGTGTGTTAGGAGAAAACTTACAGGCTGATTGAAAATCTGGGTGAAGAATAGCAGGAGGATGACGTTGAAAAAGTTAACTGCTGCAATAGAGATGTTGAAAATATTGGTTTTCTTGTCCATCCAGGGCCTCATAACGCTCGCTGCAATAAGAACAGCGGCTTCAATGACGAGTAGTGCAATTGCTTGAACAACAGAGGCTGGCTGTGCCAAAGCGATAAACATCGACTTCACGAGGGTGTAGATCAAGACAGGGACAACGCAGTAATAAGCTGTCGCTCTATATTGAACATAGAGAAAACCCCACTTGTTCAAGGCAGAAGGATCCGAGTATAGAATGTATGCGGGGTTCTTGTGCATCTCCACGGACTTTTTCGCGAGGCGAATGACTTTGAACGCGGCCCATCCTAGGGAAAGGTTTACGGCAAGAACCATGAAAACCGCCAACACGACCTCAGCTGCGGAGTCCCGGTGGGTCAGCTCCCAGAGGCACAGGATGCACATCTGAGGGTACCCAATCAAAGTCTGTTAGACGAGCTAGGTTAGTTTCTGCACTCGTGCCAACAAGAAAGCGTACATGAGGGCTCACCAGTCTAAACAGAATCCCCCGCATGACAATTCTCCATCCATTCCGGAACTCCTGGAACTTGTTTCCTTTCATCCATCCTCGTTTCGCAGCAACCTCACAATAGACCTTGAAGAGACCGACGCCAAGCATGACAATGGCAACGAAGACGACGAAGAAGATCAAGCCGGTCATGAAGATATTAGTCTTCTCAATGCGAGCACGGAAACCAACTCGTTCAATGCCGCGAACGACGGTTCCGCCAACATTTTCAGTGACTGAGTCTCGGTTGGTACGTTTTATCAAGTCGTTGGTAGCCCTGGCAGCCAGTTTATGTATGAACTCAACGGACCGCTTTTGAACCTGGACTGATGTTGTTTCCAGTGATGTCAGTATAGTCGATGGTTGACCACCAGTTGCTCGCTGGTACCAGGTGCATATCCGTTGTAGGAAGCCGACGCGGATAATACCCATGCTCCATTGGAAGTTCTGCGTCCAGGACTGCACGATTGGGGGGAGAGTAACACTGGTCATTCCAATCATAGCCTGGGCCTGGAAGAATCCAAAAAGTGATAGCGCGTTGGCAGCGACATGGGCAGCAGTGTTCGAATGTCCGAGACCAGATGTGATGGCGGAAGCCACAAGGCCCAGACCGGCGATTACAGCAACAGCCCAGCCCACTCCCTTCTGGTAGACCGTCTTGCCATTGGACAGCTGCGCTTCGACACAAGCAATACTCTCACCGGTTGTCGTTGAGTTGATGTAGACTCGAACCATAAGATCGAGGTCGGGCACCCCGTATGCAATTCCTAGACAAACATGGGTCAGTATAGGCGGGGGAACAAAAATAAGAGAGTACTGCCAAACCTACCTGGGATTTGGTTGATAATATCATCTGAAATACCCGTGAAGGGGGAATTCAATTCGACTGGGCCTGTAACCATTGGGCAGAGACCACCGAGAGCCTTCTTGAAATCGCAAGGGTTTATTGTCTGCCTCAGGGCACTGAACCCATAGGCTAGTACTTCGATATCCGCAATTACATTACCAGTGATGGACGAGACTCCATTGACTTCCATATGAAGAGACCCGTTCTCTGGAGTAAAGATGACATTGAAAAGAGTAGCAGTAAAGTTCGAGTTGTCCTGGCAGGGATTCAGAGACTTTGACTCAATCAACTTGACTGCGGCGACATGGTGTGAGAAGGGGAGAAAGGCGACGAGGAAGGATAATAACGAGATGAGCTTCATGACGGGAGATCGTAGTTTATAGATTCAGCGGGATCGGACAGATAGCAAAGATGTTTTCGACGAAGATCGAGGTACTCCAGAGCACCATCAAGAAGGGGTTCGATGGGAGGAGGAGCGTCGATTAAAGGCCCTCCGTGGCCAACGGCGAAGATAAAAACGCAAAGGCGAGGTAGTCGTTGTACGGACAGCACGGGGAATCAGGGAATTTGCTGTACTTGGAACATGCCAGACCCAACTTCGTCAAGGGCGTCAATACGGTTTATGTCCTTTAAGGCGGGGAGTAACGAGCGAGAGAGGTCCAAAGGAACCCAAGAGTGGTGATAACCAGGAAGTCGGCAAAAGACTAGATGAGGGAGCGACAGAACAGCCTTCGAGGCAGGTGTGAATAGGAAGCGAGCGGAAAGGGTGATGGTAGACGAAATCAAACGAGAAAAGTTACGACAGAAAGAAAAAAGAGGCGCATCGACGGAGCAGCGTTGGCAAGATGATGCACGCTTCGCGGCAGAAAGGGGAGTTGAGAGGATTGAAGTCGATGGGGTCGCTGGAGAAGGGCAGCGAGGGATGGAGGATGCGGATGTGGATGTGGATGTGGATGCCCTCCGGTCTCCAAATAGCAGAGCGAATGTCTCAGTCTGTCAGCGTGTGGTAAGGACTCAGCCTAGTATCCTCCTGTTGGCCACTCATAGCACGCTATTAAGCGCCAAGCCCACTGACTAAACCGTAACCTTTCGGCCAGTTACCATACAACTAGGCCCAATCCAGGACTCCATCTATTTGCCAGTTGCCCAGCCTGCTCGTCGCTGCACACGCGTCCCCCTTGGTTACTTTCTTACATACATCCCTCCATGTGACAACTACGCATGGCATGTTCACGATCATTACTTATCGAACTTTGCATGTCTCGTATGGTGGTTATTTTTATACTGGCTCGCAAAACTAATATCATGTTTAGAGCGATACGTGAGGTTGAGATTGAACGATCCAGCCCACCCATCCATCGCCAAGTACTCTATCACTGGTCTGAACCTTTCTCCTGATGATGATGCCCGTGAGATCTTCATCAAAATCGTCATAGCGCCACGATACTGCCGCTCCACTTGGAGGCTGGAGCCCACTATCAACCAACTTGCAACCGCCCACGAAGGATATTCACGATGAAACCTGTGAATTGCCGGACAAGTAACAACCTCTTGAGTGGAATAAAGAAAACTTACCAATCCTTTTGCTTTCTGAGAAGACTAATCTCTTCTGAAATCTCCCTCCGACCTGTAATGTATCAGCACAAGCCGCCGGGGTAGTTACAGGCTAAAGGTCCATACAGTCCCCCTACGGTGGCCCCTACCTTTGCACAGCCTCCTGCCAGGGTTTTCTGGCATTGAGTAGCATTGACCCTTTGATCATCCTTGGCAGCAAGCTTTCTTGCAAGGTCACACCCTTCATACATGCTTCAACTTGCACAAGGAGAATTAGAAATAGAAATAATACGGAAGCTACATTACTACAGCGTGTCTGGCGACAAGGTCTAATCAACAGTCCTCTCAAGGACATTGGCAAACACACGAATCCCTCGTCATTCCATATTGGCAACACTCTGATACTGGTAGACAGGTGTATGGTCAGGCCAATAGCTTAAGACAACTTCGACCTCGTCTTCACTGTCATCATGGGTGGCTGACGTGCCCCATCCTCTTGTTGAAGAAGGTAATTGCGACAAGTATGGGGCATGTTGTCAAGGGCTTAGATTATGAATATAAATCATCTTTACCGTCACAACCATCTTGAGCGTGCAGCTCGGGAGTCTTTGGGCCTTATATAGCTTCGTCATATATACTTCCCAACTAAGTCCCCGCCCAAAGCCTACTTTTCATCATGCCACATGAAACCTATTTCAACAACTGCTACTTCTTTTCTTCGATCGCCCCATTGCCCTGAGTGCATCTAACCATGGTGGCTGAGAGGGACTAACATGCAAGAACGGGAAAGATAAAGTGACAAGAGTTTTCTCATCTGAGCATTTCCATCACTACTTTTAACCCCCTTTTCGGTTTCAGGGTAAGCGACGGATTCATTACTTCCACCTTTTGCTGCTGGTCTAGCCCAGCAAAGCGCCATTTGCTCACCAACTCGATAAGAAGCGTCTTATATTCAAGCAGCGCAAAGGTGCGCCCGATGCAGATGCGCGGACCATTAATGAAGGCTTCCAGCGCATAAGGAGAAGCTTGGTTACTCGTGAGTCGGTCCCATCGATCCGGGTCGAACACAGAGGCATCGGACCCCCAGACGCTCGGGCTCGAATGCACAACTTGGGGACAGATATGTACGGTCGTGCCCTTGGGTAGTAGCACTCCAGATACGACCACGTCTTCAGCGGCTTCGCGAGGAACAGTCACAGCTATTTTTTATCCAGTCGTATCTTAGTAATTTGACTCTCCCCCTGCTAGGACAGACCAGGTAGCTTACTGGGACAGTGGACACGAAGCACCTCACGGCAAAAATTGTTCAGGAAGCGAAGACTCTCGATTTCATTATAGTCGGGTGTGGGACTTTGTTGCAGCAGGCCTGTGATCTCGGATCGGAGTCGGTCTTGAATGTCGGGCCTCGTGGCTAAGACATAACTTGCCCAGACTGTTGCGAGAGCCGTTGTCTCGTGGCCTAAATACCGATTTACTTACGTTACAATGCTGCAATACGAGAATATTGAGCGAAAGCACTCACCAGCAGCAACAAAATTGAGAAGCTAACGGTCCGGTTAGTGGCTTGCCTACACATTTCACCAGAGGAATTGACCATGACAGAGCAACCTACATGTCCAAGAATATCATCCTCCGTCCACGCATCTTCTCCAGCATGTCCTTGCTCGATCATATACGTCAAAAGGTCCGTTCTACCTTTTCCACTCACGCTTTCTTTCCTATCCTCAACCTCTCCCATTCGCTGTCGTATCAATCTGCGAATCAAGGCGCGAATATCTGTATTGGCTTGCACGAATTTCAGGTTTGCCTCAATTGGGAGAAATCGACGGATGGGGATGAACGCGTTGATAGCTGTAATGACATTTCCAAGCAAGCTCTGCTCGAATATCCGATGGTAGCATTCATGGAAGAAGGTTGATAGATTGGGATCTCCTAGGTCAGCACCAAGTGCGGCAACACCGATAATTCGCAGGGTAGCTTTGGAAAATAAGGTAGACACTGTAGGTAAATTGTTAGGGCAAGCCTGGACAAGGGGAGGGTTTTCCAAAGTTTCAAACCTTCGACTACCCCTGAGCTTTTGCCTTCCAATATCTTGTCAATATCGTCGGATAGATTTCGCGCTTCGGCTTGGAAAACAGGGAGCAGCCTCCTCAAATTGACTAACGAAAATGGTCCTGGGAGAGATATCATACGTCATTTCCCCGGATTCTCCATAACACGAATCTTACTACCCAGTGTTGCATAGGTACATTCATGTACATACCAGCCAACAATCTCCTCTGCTTCTTATGCTCATCCCCTTCCGCAAAAAGTAATCCCTTCCCCACAATCTCGCCCACCAACCGCGTAAAAACCACCGGCTTCACAAACGAATAACATTTTGCCTGTAGCACTTCCTTGTGTGCTTCTAGGCTGTTTACGAGCAGTTGCTCCGAGTTGCCTACAGACATGTATTTGATAAAGGGGGCATCGGGCCAAGTTTGCGTCCATGATAGGTATACTTCGTTGGGCGAGGTGGCGCGGAATTTTTTGAGCTCTTGGCCTAGGAGGGGATGGTTATCCTGTGGGATATGAGCAAAAAACCCACCATGTTTGAAAGGGGAAAGGTTCCTTACTTTTGGTCCAGGAAGATGACGTAGTGGTGATAAGAAGGAAGGATATATAAAGAGACGGTAGAGTTTCACAGCCGTGTATTGTCCGAGTAGGAGGAGAAGGAATATTTTCAATGAAGCTCTTGTTGTCGGTTCTTTCGATGATGTAATAACAGCCAATGTCTCCAGCAAGGAGAGTGCTGCGCAAGATTGTAGGTCCATGGCTGTCTCAATAACAAGATTCAGCTACGGTTTTTTTGAGGGTGTGTGCGTGTGTGTGTCGCACAATTAGTTTGGAGGGGATGCATCGTCTTTATGTATGGTTAGAACTGTATGCCTACCTCGTCCCGCTGGACTGTAGGGTGTGTGTGTAGTTAGGGGTTTTGCAATGAGCTCAATACGACTCCTGTTAGAGACACGCACGCTTGATTAGAATAAAGTGATAGGTTTGTCATCGCTGTGCATAGTTACGGAATAAGCTACGAATCCCTAGCTATGGAAAGCATTGTATCCAACAATCCTATGACCGGCATCCAATGTAACTATTGTGACGTGGGCTAATACTTGTACTGCTACAAAGAGCATCAGGGTTCTCAGCACAACGGGGGATCTTCCCTCTCCAAGGACAAGTTGGCGTGGCTGTGCTCTGTATGGATTTTGGAGTCGCGTTATCGAAGCGCGGCTCTGGCTTGGCACCAATGCTTAGATAACCTTGGAATAGTGCACTATCAGCACGTGACCTTCCCAATCAGCAAAATTTTAACAAAATAATAAGCGAAAAGAAATGGGTTCAAGCTATTCAAGGAATTCGACGGGCAGAAGATTTCTTTTTTGTTAACAAAACCGCAACATGCCCATAGCCATGGAAGGATCAAAAGACAGCTCGAAGAAGAGAAAGAGAAAGCACGGTGGTAATGCGGTGGAAAGTCGACCAAAGCCTGTTGCGCCAGAGGAGACGCCGACCGCTACTTCTTCTCCAGCCGTGAAGCCCAGCCTGTCAGCGACGACGCCGAAGGATTCGAAGAAGCGGAAGACAAGACATCGAGAAAACCAGGATAAAGATGAGAATGAGCAAAGCAGTGATGCGGATGGCGCACAGGTTGTGGACAACGCCGATGAATCCAATGCAGAGGAAGAAGATGCTGCATCCGACGCTGAAAACGGTGCCTCCTCCTCAGCAAACGAAGAGACAAATGGTGAACAACCAGAGCTCCCGTCGCTGAATACTGTTAGCCTGCCTCAGACCGAATCAGAGCCACAGAGTTTTACGGAATTGAGTCTTTCGGAGAAAACTATGAAGGCGATTGAGGGCATGGGATTTGAGTCGATGACAGAGATCCAGCGGAGGGGTATTCCGCCTCTATTGGCTGGTAGAGATGTGTTGGGTGCAGCAAAGACTGGGTCAGGAAAGACGTTGGCTTTTTTGATACCGGCGGTGGAAATGCTGAGCGCATTGCGCTTCAAGCCTAGGAATGGTAAGCTGGAATTTTTCTCTCTCACCTTTTGTTCGATTTCTTTTTTTTTGGGGGCTGTATTTTTGCTCATGCGTTCCCCTAGGAACTGGTGTGCTCGTTGTTTCGCCGACTCGAGAACTCGCACTGCAGATATTTGGTGTCGCTCGGGAACTCATGGCCCACCACTCGCAAACGTACGGTATCGTTATCGGAGGCGCCAATCGACGAGCGGAGGCAGAGAAACTGTCCAAGGGTGTCAACTTGCTTATCGCAACTCCCGGACGTCTACTTGATCACCTACAAAATACAGATGGATTTGTGTTCAAGAATTTGAAAGCCCTCATCATCGATGAAGCCGACCGGATTCTGGAAGTTGGTTTCGAGGACGAGATGCGCCAGATTGTGAAGATTCTGCCGGCGGAGGAACGACAGACCATGTTGTTCTCAGCTACTCAAACGACCAAAGTCGAGGATCTTGCGCGGATATCGTTGCGACCAGGCCCGCTCTACATCAACGTTGACCATCGGAAGGAACACAGTACCGTCGAAGGTTTGGAGCAGGGCTACGTGATTTGTGACTCGGATAAACGATTTTTGTTGCTATTCTCATTCCTCAAGCGGAACCTGAAAAAGAAGATCATCGTCTTCTTCTCTAGTTGCAACTGTGTGAAGTACCACGCGGAGTTGTTGAATTATATCGACCTCCCCGTGCTGGATCTTCACGGCAAGCAGAAGCAGCAGAAGCGCACAAATACGTTCTTTGAGTTCTGCAATGCGACACAGGGGACATTGATCTGTACTGATGTTGCTGCTAGAGGATTAGATGTAAGTGAAACTTTAAAATCGCGTCTAGAAGGTTTGAGTCTCTAACGTGATACTAGATCCCTGCTGTGGACTGGATCATCCAGTTCGACCCCCCTGATGATCCCCGAGACTATATCCACCGTGTCGGTCGAACCGCTCGTGGCGCCAACGGAAAGGGTCGAAGCTTGATGTTCCTTCAGCCGTCAGAAGTCGGCTTCCTCAAACAGCTCAAAGAAGCCCGTGTTCCAGTGGTGGAATTTGAATTCCCAGCCAAGCGTGTTCTCAACGTCCAGTCCCAACTCGAGAAATTGGTTGGACAGAACTATTATCTGAACAAGGTACGATCCAACGCTTTTTATCTCGCAGTTGTATGTGAGATCATTCAACAGTTCAAATTGCTAACTTCCGTTCAACAGTCTGCGAAGGAGGGATACAAATCCTACCTCCAAGCCTACGCCTCCCACTCCCTCCGCTCAGTGTTCGACATCAACAAACTCGACCTGGTCAAAGTAGCCAAGGGCTTTGGCTTCCCTACACCTCCCCGTATCGATATTCAACTAGGTGCGAGCATGAGTCGCGACAAGAAGACACAAAACAGACGTAATTACGGCAGTCAACCCAAACATGCGCCTAAATTCAAACGGAAATACGAAGAATAGATCTGGTCACTGCTTTTTCTTTGCCTTGTCTGGTTTCCTATTTTTTTTTTCGCTAACGTGAACTCGGGAACTCTTTTGTTTGCTTTTTTTTTTTTAGGTTACAGCTTCATTATAACCCTATTGTGTGCTAGTAAGGCATATAAATGTTTTTGCTGTTACTTGGTGTATTAAAGGGTTCAATTGAATATTTATTCCGATGTATAGCTAGGCGCAGGAAAATTATGCTTCTCTATTCCATGTCAATCAATATACTTCGTTACTACTAGACCTGCACCGTGGATCTGCTTCTGCGACCTTTGAATGACGAATGCCTGGTTTGGTATGATAACAGAGCAAGGGTTTCTATATAGAATGTAGACAGGCATGCACCAACATCAGCCTGTTTATGTGAGCTCAGCTTTAAAGCCCCAGTCCAACCCCCAACGCTGGTCTCCCGTGGGCCGCGGCCTCCCAGTGGCTCCCGTTTTCTCGAATTTTGCCAATTCCTTCTATATTGCAGATGACGGAAGATGTCCCCAAGTAAGAGATGGCGTGCCCGTTATTCTCCATTCCAATGCCCCATCCCAAGACCTCGTTTAGATTTTTTTCTTCCATCAAATACGATGCAACATATTGCCTCTCCACCAAACTACGACATCAAACAGCTCGCGTATTTTGCTTGCCACGCGTAAAAACATCTATTTTTTCCCTTAAAGAAGAAAAAGAGGATCCCGCATGCAGCTTCCCTAGAACATGAAACCTCTAATCCTCCTTGTTATACAATGTGGTGCATCCATCCCCATACCCCGGCCCGTCCTGCCCACGGGTAAATTCATTTATTTTACTCGGCTTGCTGCCCGAATGAAGGTTTTTCTTCTTTTTTCTTTGGCTGTGGGAGAATGAACGCAGTGGGCATGTGAACGGCTGAATTGGGGGGGAGGGGGTTTTTCTGTACCCCAGAGTTACCGGGATTTTTTCTTGCCAAATGACAAGGGTATGTCCGATAGTTCCTCTCTACTCGGACATGAGGATGGTGAATTGAATTCTGATCATTGCTGTGGCGGCTTTCTGTGCAGAGCGGACTTTTCTATCTCTACAGTGTTTCTATACTCAATAGTATGAAGATCTAAACAAGATGAAGGCATTCTTCGACTTGTGAATTCTCCTATCATTTCGTCTCTCTATCTGTGTTGAGATCGCTGCAGATATGTATGACTCTTGTGAAGTTTTCTTTCCCCTTGCGAATCACACAACTCGGCACATTGACGAGTGACCATTCGCCGATCTCATCTCTTCAAGCGACCGTTTCGTTGCCAAGACATATATATTGCCTCTCCATGGTATTCGAGGCTATATTATAACTACTAGAGTACTCCATCCCACGATATACCAGGCCATAAGCCGGTTCTCCGGAATCAGTATCTGGGGTTCCGGTTAGTCGTCATCCCCCATGGCTTGCCGACCTTGGGAAAGCAGGACCTGCTTTGAAATCCCGCCGTGGTGGGGGAGAGGGGGGGGGTGGTTTATAAGGCAACATTTTGCTGGGGATACATATATATTGCAAGCCCTTTCTTATTGTTTCTCTTCCTCGGTATAAGAAATTTGGTTATTTTGAGTGCTGCTGTTTGGAACCCCTGGAATTTGACATCATGAAGCTTTCAGTTGCCCTTGCGCTGCTGGCATCTGCCGCGGCAAATGCCCACTGTAAGATGGCCTCTCTCTCCCCTATATGCCCATAGCAATCCATCCAATCATATATTCTATGCATCCAATAAGTTAACAACCGTACTAGACACGTTCCCCTCTCTAATCGTCAACGGCCAAACGAGCGCCGAATGGCAGTATGTCCGCCAGACTGAAAACTACCAACACAACGGGCCCGTTGAGAACGTGAACTCGCAAGCCATCCGCTGCTACGAGCGCGCAGGCCGGCCCCAAGCTGAAATCGCGACTGTTGCCGCCGGTTCCACCGTCGGCTTCGTGGCTAAGCCTAGTATCTATCACCCTGGCCCGGTTCAATTTTACATGGCCAAGGTCCCATCGGGCCAGAGCGCGGCATCATGGGATGGGTCTGGGAGTGTTTGGTTTAAGATCTTTGGTGAAGGACCGGGTTTCGGCGATGCTTTGACCTGGCCTTCTGACGGTATGCGGCCTCCCTCCCCCCCTCCCCCATTGCTTAGACTTTCCCTACCCCTATAAAGGGAGAACCTTTTTTACTGATCCGAATCGCACACACTCAACAGGCAAAAACACTGTTTCCACCCAACTCCCCTCCTCCCTCCCAGCCGGAGAATACCTTCTCCGCGTGGAGCATATCGGCTTGCACAGCGCATCCGGCGTAAACGGCGCTCAGTTCTACATCAGCTGTGCCCAGATCAACGTCACTGGTGGTGGAAATGGGAACCCGGGTCCTCTTGTCTCGCTCCCTGGTGCGTACAGCCCGAGTGACCCCGGTATCCAGATTAACATCTATTGGCCTATTCCTACGTCGTACCAGCTTCCGGGCCCAGCTGTGTGGCGGGGTTAAGAAGGGGGCATTGGGAGTGGAGTGGAGTATCGGCTTGTTATTGAAGGACTGATGCTGTGTCAGTGTTGTTTGAAGGAGGGATCTTGCATTATCTTTTTACATCAATGTATGTTTGATGGGATGTTGTTGATTATCACAAGAATGACTATATGCGCAATGAAAATACGAATATTGTATTATGCCTATCCATACATACGTACTATCCTTTTTCAGCAGCTCTCCGCCACGACCTTGACGGGGTTAAATTCCAAGACTTGATTTCTTCAAGAAAGGGGCATGGTTGCTGTGTAAAGGGTGTTTTCTCATGCCTTTAGTTTCGCATATAATGTTGTCGATAGATTCTAGATAACAGCAGAAGACGATGAACAATGCACAAAAGAAGGGAGAGGGAAGGGAGAAGAGACGCTAATGCCTTGAGTAGAGTCTAAGGATCCCGATCCTGACAGCGCAGAGCAGAGCAGCAGGCAAGTCATCTCCTAAACTAACCCGCCTTCAGCCGCACAACACACATTGTATTTCTCGATATATCCCACATCGAACCCACCAAGCCACTGCTAGATGCGTCTCTCAACCCCTCTTCCAACACACAAAAACAAACCCCTCAAACGAGGTTCTAACTGCGGAGGAGATTCGGATTACAGAGCTTCTACCGGAGAATTTACTGGCCAATTTATCCGCAGTCCGACGGCGAATAATGGGATTTATGGCCTTAAACCAACGGCCTTCCGGATACCGACTGATGGCTGGTCGTCAACTATGCCTGGAGCTAATCCAATTGTCACAGCCATTGGACCCCTGAGCACGAGTCTCGAAGGCATCAAGCTCTCCATGAAGACGGCTATTGATGCGAAACTATGTCTCTCTGAGCCCGCACTCATCCAAATACCTTGAAATAGCAGTTTGCAGATATCTCAGTCCCAGAAATTAAAGATCGGAGTACTCTGAGATGATAATGTTGCGAGGCCTCACCCGCCTATCACACATGCTTTGCGGGAGCTTGTGTCAAGGCTCCAAAGAGTGCCCAATATATCAGTTGTAGACTGGAAACCTCACCTCCATGATGAAGCATGGGCTATAATATTCAGCCTCTACTTTACTGATGGAGGCGATGAAGACGCCGCCGTGATTGCCGGAGTCAGGAGAACCCTGGCGCCCCTTAACAAAATGGATCATCAAAGAGAACACATGCGTTAAGCATCTAAGCATGCAGGAGTTGTGGTACTGGCTAGAAGAGCGCGAAGCATATCGAAAAGAATACACAAAGGTGTGGAATGATACTGCTACCAGTGTGAACAGTGAAACTGGAATAGCAGAAGACATGGTTAATGTGATCCTCTCGCCTGCAGGGCCGGGAGTTGCTCCCGCCCATAATACGGCAAAGTACTGGGGATACACAAGTCAATGGAATTTACTCGATTATCCGGCCCTGGTGTTTCCGGTAAGTAGAGTTGACCCCATGACGGGATCCGGATAGAGACAATTGGAAGTTATGTAAGTAGAAGTATGGGTTTCATGGGAATGGAGCTTTTGATACTGATGACCGAGGTAGATGATCCAGAGACGTTTGCAGGGCTTCCAATTTCACTCCAGCTTATTGGCCGGAGATTTGAAGATGAGGAGGTCATTGCGATACTGGAATATCAAACAAATGATTGACCTCCCCTTTGGAATTGTATGATCATTCGCGCTGACTCTACGGGATCAGTTAATAGTCGGGGTTGGTGGGTGGTTTTTGTGGAAGCTAAATATATACAAGTCTTTCGCTCATTGGGAAGCTATACTTGCAGGCATTTTTCGAAGAAGTGTTCTTTAGTCCAAGTCAATATCACATGAATTTCTAACAGATACAAGTTGTTGGATGATGACCTTCAACTCGAGAGTAGAAGCGTGGCTCCAGGTAACGCGAGTCAAAGTCCTAGGACAGATGGCATGTGTTTCAGAATATGAAGCCCTTTGAAATGGACCACATAAAAAATAATTGGCTTGGTTGTTACGCAGTTGCCCCAGGCAAAGATGAAGAATCCATGGTCTACGATATCAGGAGAAAATGCTCCAAAATCATAGCGCCCGTTAAAATGCCAATGAATGCATGTCTCCGGTACATTACCCACTTTTGTACGGATATTCTATTGTGATTCCGTACGAGGTTGATTCCAAAAGTTGAACGCGGGAAGAGTATACCAAGAAAACCAAACTATGCGTCTCGTTGATGACTATGCAGGAGTGTCACAAAAAGTGGCAAATTCTCCGAATGAGGCGTCGTTGAAGCAAAGTGTGAGAAGTGTGACATATTTTCGTGCTGCGGCTTGTGCATGGGAAAATGTGGGTGGTTGGGCTACCGGCCCACCGAGAACATTGTATGTCTTCGAGGGGGCTGGGGGAAGCAAGGGTTCTCGAGCTATTATTTTCACGCACTGATGTTTATTTGAATAGTTGGTTGGAAGGGTAGTGGTCTATTTCTATTCCAATGTTGTAACAAATCATCCGGCAGCTGGATTCGGTGCAACGGTGCACGTGTGGGCGAACGAACGTCAATGTCGTGTCCAAACTGGCATGCTTGACCTCAAATCGAGGTTCAAGATGGCGATTTGGGAGAGATGGTGTGAAGCGATGCGTTGGCAAGCGCGAAAAAAGACCGGGGCTGACATGGCCAATCGGCTAGTCAGACAAGGTTCAGTTGTCCAGGAGACAGCCAAAGACTAACCTTAATGGCGACGGGGATCACTTAAGGGTCTCCAATCGAAGAAACTGTGGCTAGGGCGGATACCGACAGTTGTGGTGGACATTTCAAAGATCAGTGGAGCTCAGCAAACTCTGGAGTGAGCAAGAGTACTCCGTGTGATGATACCCTTGCTCTGTGAGAGTTCGAAGCTCAAAGTCCAAGGCGAAAGCAGCCTCTTCCGAAACCTCCTGCGGAATGAGCCGTAAAGTGTCTCGCCTCAACGGGTCTGATGGTGGGGAGACTCTGAGCAATGGGTCCAGGCTGCCTAAGTGAATTGAGCCAGAGCAATCGCAACCAACTCTATGGTGTCAACTGTCTATCATGTAGCTGTCAGTGCGTGTATGCTGCTCATCGCTGTCATAGAAGCTTGTTAAGGCCCAGTAACAGAATCCAGTAGTATCTTCGCGGGCAATTGGGAGCTTGTCATGTCTTGTCAGTCTGAAAGCTTGATGATAGAGTAAATGGTGCGGTTGCTCTGACTATCTTGATATGTTGCTGGTGCCTGGCAAGGCATGCTATGGGACACTAGGAGGCCCAAGCAAGAACACCACGGCAGGCTGTCATTTTGGGCACAGAGATTCGAAAGTCAACAGGAATGGAGCCCTGCGCTAAGTAGGTTCGAAACAATGATGGTTGTAAACCTTTGGGTCGATCCACTGGGAAACCGTTGTTGATGCTGCTGGCATCCATACGTCTACCGGGAAACCAGCCCGGAGGAAAGCTGCTTGACATCGCAGAAAACGAAGTGAATTTTAGGTCGTCCATCACCTCAAATAACAGCGTGATCCTGGACTCCTATTCGTAGACGGGCAGATGGGCTTGGTTGAATGAAGTGTGCTGTGCATTGTGTGCTTGCGGTAGACGAGCTGCGATTGGTGCTGGCGAAGGCCATCTCAGCCTCTTTTTTTTCTCCCCTAAACTTCCCCAGCTTGCTGCCTCTCTCGACTTCACTCTCTCTCTTTTCTCCTTGCTGCTTTCTTCATCACTGCTGGCTGTCGATGTAATCCATCACCCTTCGACTTAATTATTTCCTTCTTTTCATTTGTGCGTCGGGAAGTCCCTCTTAATTTATTGTTTGTTGGGCCTTTTTGTCTTTCATCACCGAAAACCCCGCCCAGCCTCCCTCAATCACATCGTCGACACAAGAGGAGGCTGGTCTCGCTGCAAGGACAAACACAACCACTTCAACAACCCGCCGTCCACCATCCACCACCTACCTCCGTCAGCCCAGACTCGTAATTCACAACACAGCCCTGCACATCACCTCCAACCCGTGCAACGACAACCAACGCCCTATTCTACTCCGTCATCGCTTGATCGGTGATCTAATCGTCTCTTCGCCTTCTTTTGGACTACCCTAGCCTCTTTGTCCAGCTGCTAGACTTATTTTTGGTATGCTGATAGACTGCTGAATTGCGGCTTTCATTGTCTGATTTTGCCTCAAAAATTACAGTGTCGCCTCTCGTGTCACTACATACGTGATCCTGCTCAAAGATTCCTATTTGGCCCTACATCCCTCCTGCCCTGACTTTGAGCATGTCATTGCTGGGCTAAGGCCGTCTCACGATGGGTGTAAACACCCGCAAACCGATACTTCCCGCACCCACTGATTCCTCATTCCTGGATACTACAGGAGGCAGTGGCACAGGCACAGATCTTGCGACCGATATTTCCCGGCGAACTGACAGGACGTCTTACTCGATTCCCGACGACGGCAGCCCGATTACGATCTCCACGCGCCGAAAGCCTAATCGAGACCGCGAGGAGAGAACGCTGTCATCTTCCCACCACTCTCAGACCTCGCTGCTGATAGAGTACTTCGAAGGAGGGAAGAAGGCGGGGAATCTCAGCTCGCGCCCCAGCGTGAGGGTGAGAGTGACCCCGTCTGCGGCGCGAAAGTTTAAGGACAAGAGCGACCATATCCACATAACAGAGACTCCTAGCGGGGGACGCAAACCCTCGTATACGAGGCGCATCTCTCTTTCAACACCCACTCGGTCCAGAGAGATCACAGAACGCGGCGAGGACGATCAAAGTCTTAGCTCAGTCACATCCGCGGGGGACGATACTCCGACCGCTCGTCGCCTGCCACTGGAAATTGAATTGAGCAGCGAAGTCTCTGACAGGTATATTCAACCGACATCGGAATTCTCATCCATTCCTCCAGATAGTATGCTCGACGGAACCGTGGCGATGTCCGAGTCTCGACGCCGGCGCAGCCACAGCGTGAGCGGTGACGATCTCAACGACCCGAAACAAGCTGGTAATATGTTGAAAACACCTACTAGGAGGAGAAGCCGAAGTTTGAGTAGGGAACGGATAGCTCACAAAGCAGCAGAGAAGCTTAGCAGTGCTCCTCGCGATGTCAGCCGTTCTAAACACCGACGTGGAGAGAAAAGCAGGAGCCGAAGCGTCAGCAAAGATCTTCTTGAGGCTGAACTATACACGCCACGCAAACGTTCCAGCAGACATCGGGATAAGGACCTGTCAAGTGTGGAGTCTAGCCTTCTAAGCAATTCTGCCCTCTCTCCCCATTTGAAATCTGGCGACCAGTATTCTTTTCGCTCTGGAACCTCGAAATCATCACTCAATAACCCTAGGCTACTAGAAACGGTGGAAGATGCAATTCGACGTCTGATTTTGCCTGAATTGAAGGAATTGAAGAAGGACCAAAAGGCGGAGAAAAATCGACTTCAATTCGAACGAGATGCTCTTGGGTCGCGCGGCTCCGGAAGCGTCGCGTCGCGGGACGAGCTTGGAAGGCGGTTATCAAAACATGCCAGCGCTCCGGATGTTACCAAACCACGTTTGATCCTCACCAGCAATAGCAAAGACTCCGGACTGACGCTCTCAGATGGGAAATCCGACAAACCCAAGGAATCTAAGCGAGACAAATATCGGGATTCGCCTCACGGGAAGGCTTCCTCGAGGAGGTTATCCGTAGATTCGACCGGGTCAGATAACCTGCATCGAAAGAAAAGCAAAGGTCTCCGTGACGCCGAAGCTGCACGCCTTGTTGGCGCTGCTCTCACCACTGCAGCTCTCCATCACCATGATTCGCAATCCAGCCTGGACAAGATGGAACGAAGGAAGCGCCGAAGCAGGAGCAGAAGCGGAAGTATCAATGAGACCGAGGTGGTGTTTCAAAAGCATGGTGTACCTCCGATGCCGCTGCGTAGCGAAATTGATTCGGAATTAACGAGAGAATCGATACTATCGCAACGCACTACTGGCACCGCTACCCCCCTTCATGGTGAGGTTATTCGTGGTTCCCCTCGTGAGATGGGATCACCAGCTACCAGAACCCCAACCCGTACTCCTCATCCCACCGAGCAGCGTTATGATGAAGATTATAATGACAGAGAGCTCCCTGAACACGACTTCCTTGACGAGGATACTAGCACGCCAACTGCTCATGACGCCTATGCCGATGATTATGAAGATGAGGACATTGAACCAGGCAATTATGCAACGACCAAGTTCTCAAACAATCGTGCTCTCAGCCCAATCCAAAGTGTTGCGAGTTACAAAGATGAGGATGCTTCCGATCACGGAGAAAACACGCTTAGACAGGTTGATAGCCCTGGAGATGTTAATCTTGATGTCGATACAAACGACCAAAGACTATCCATAGCCTCATTCTCGTCCGCCACTAGCACCGACCTTGCCAGATCAACTCGTCCCTCAGATCAATCGATGCAAAAGCACGCAGCGCTAACTGAAAGTGAAGATCCTAGCGCAGAGCTGGGCTATGAGGAATCTCAAATGACCTCAAACATCGAGAGTCAAGCGGATAGCACTGGTCAACGCCATTCCCTAGCCCAGGAAAGTTATGATGACGACTCCAGGGTTGACAGCAGACGTATGACCACCTACTCTGATGATAGCTATGATGACGAATTTGATCACGGACAACAAGTTACAAAAGGGGTCGGGGCCAATGCGGAATTCGTCCATACACCGGTGGGGGTGGAATCTGCAGTCGCATCCCTCCATGATCCATCCGTAGTTGACATGGGTTCTTTTCGTTCCGGTAACCTTTCCGCCGCGGGATCATTGGGCCAACTCCAGAACGGAAGCCCGGTATCCGTGACTCGGACGAGAGAAGCTCCAGGATCTATTCCCGGAAGTCCATTGAAACAACGCCAGGATGTCTCGAGTCCTGACGAGACATCGTTCCAAAAGCGTATGGGCGCAACATCACCACCTCAAAGCGTCTCCCGCTCATCAAACGAGCAGTTGGATCACCCCCATATGGGTGCATCGGCCTTGCCAGGAGCGGGCAGCCCAATCCCTGAAATCGGCCATATTATGGATTCTGAGTCGGAAATAAATACAAATCCTTCTATTATCCAAGGCCCAATAGGCGGTATCCCTCATGAAAGTCGAGACCATTGGCCCTATGATCCAACCCCCCCCCGATCCATGGGAAATGTTCTGTCACCACAACCGGGCATTGGGGATATTCACGAGCAAGACCCGATTGTGGCCGCTGATGCCCAGAGAGATCTTGATCCACAATATTATTCCGGGTATGGCGACATAGAACCTCAAGCCGGTGATCCCTATGGAGATACTCGTTTCGGATTCACATCCCCAGGAGCAAAGGATGAAGGTTATATCTCTGCGGCAAATCCACCGAGTAACGCCACGCCCGAGCCTCTTGCTAAAGGTTTCGGAGGTATGGACAACGCCATACCCGACTTTAGCAGCCCCCTAAGCGCTGGCGATCCTTTTACCGAGAGTCATAAGAGGCACCTAAGTGGATATTCTCAGGGAATGGCGTCTCCCCTCTACGACAGCGCAACCGGACGAGGAATTGATAGAATCCAGTCAAAGGATATTGTCGCCCTTATGGATCATGTTAGTACAACCATTTTTCTGTTATATTTCCTCTTCTATAAATCGCTCTTTCCATATGCTAACCTACTTTTTTTAAAGCTTACTGTCCGTGACGCGCAGCGAAATGCTCGAGATACCGAGATCCTAGTAACTCTCGTTCGAAGCGCAGCAGAAATGCGTAACTCGTTTGAAGACATGAAGAAGTTCATCGCGCAGCAGGATGAAATTTTGCTGGATTCTAACGACAAACAGCATGAGCGAACCCGCGCTATTGGAGGCCCACGACCTCAACCTACTGGATTTTCACGAACCCCAAGGCAGAGCATGGCTGATTATGATGAAGATCTGCGATCGAAGAAGAAAAGCGTTTTTAGGCGCGCTATAAAGGGTCTTAGCATGAAAAACTCGAACGACCTAACCAATATCGAGGATATGTTGGTAAGGTTGCTTGGGGAAGTTGAGGCTCTAAGAGCAGTCCAAGACGGAAGGCCACAAGGAAGCGGAACGCATTCGACGAGCCTAGATTCGAATGACCATCTTCGCGCCGTTCTCCAAGATGGATATGAACCAGAAGGTCACGCAGGCACTGGGTCTACAGATGATAGATCTGCTTTTCCATCCAACTCACCTCATTCAATGGGAGACATGGGAACCACAGGGGTTCGGAGAGATGCAGAGCGTCGCATCAGTCCCGTGCTTGAAGGGGATGAGGATCTTGAACCGCTAACCTCTCATGAACGAGATTTGCTGGATCATCAGGCAGCCGCAGACACCCACGCGATAGGTCGCCATAAACGGGGAGGCTCCATGCCACTGTCTACGCCGCCCCGTGTACCTCTTGCATCTGGAGCCCTCAGTACTGATACGACTCCCAAGATGTCCACGGATAAATCTCGCAAGCACAAGTCAAGCAGCTCGTCATTTTTCCCGAAGATCTCACGATGGTCGAAAACCACAGCCTCGTCATTTGGTGACAACATTCGAAACAGCATCCAAACTGCCCGTAAGGAACGTCACTCGTCAGAGATATCACGATCCGGTTCAGATTTGGGCAATTACAACACTGGTGACTACTATGATCCAAAGGGTGACGATAGACTACGTTCCAGTTCTAGCCTGGGACATCACGCACAGGAAAACCGCCCTCCATCACCTCTTGTGCCGTCTCAGGTTTCAGAGAAGCCCAAGTACAAAGTCCATCGGGATAGCTTGAACCTTCAACACCCGCAACCCCGTCAGGGTCCGACGTCCCGATACCAGACACACTTGGAATCGCAGGCTCAGAATTACCATGCGCCCATGTCTCCACACTCTGATGCCTGGCCTTCCAATCCGAGTCTCGCCCGCGTCGAGTCTAACCAGCGTTCTGTGACTGGAGGTCGTCGCTCGCCAATATCTGATGCTGGTTATTCAGAAGCATCGTCTATTACTGGGAAATCTGGTCCACCACGACCTCCGAAAATCCGCCACGATGATGAACCTCTAGTACCCCAACGCACTCCGAAGAATAGTGAGATTGGTAGTCAGCCATCGTATGCAGAGCGAATGGCCGCACGAAACAGTTTTGAAGGGGTATGTGCTTAAATTCCTCACACTCTTCTAATTGCTCTTAGAATATCACCTTAACTAACACATTTTGAACTTCAGACGAATGGGTCTCCCAAAAGAATGTCACCAAGTGCAGGTCCTCAGCGCAGACCGACAGGACCACGGCCCATCACTAGCTCTGGCAAACACGGTGCTGGCTCGTCGGGTTTCCCGAAACGGCAGCAATATAGAGGAAGCCCTGATCAGGTTGATGACGATGATGACTACTAATGTTGAACGTCCTTCTCCTTTGGATGCCCAACAACACCCTTTTGAATGAAAATGTAGCATTGCGTTCTCTGCAAAGCTACTAATGTATGTAACCTGGATGTCACAATTTCCCCCCTTTCTTTTCTCCTTTGTCAACTTTCTCTGACAAGGATTTGCCACGAAATGTAACGAACGAACTGTTGTTTTTATTTTTGCCTTTTTTAATGTTTTTCTTGTACTTTGCAAGCCCTTTTGTTTCCTCGTTTTCTATGACCTTCTATTCACCCTCACGTTCAAGCGCTTTTATTCTTCTTCTTTCACCCTGATTTACTTCTTACACGCAAGCGATGTGCAAACATTTGACAAAACTCTCTCCTTGTCCTGTTTTAAAAAACTCTATGAAAAATGATGTTTCTGGCACTTTCTGTTCAGCGCACGCTCCATTCTTTTTGTATGTCACACAAGCATTTTCATCACGGGAAGTTTCTTTTAGGAATTTGATGAGAAACATGCATACACACACACACAACACCTCTTCACTCGGCAAATCTTTTTTCTTTTCCTAAAATTTCTGCTGCCATGCCCCATTTCAGCGACAGCTCAAATACAATGGTTTTTCCGTTTGGCTCTGTGGTGCTTCTTTTGCGCTTTCTTTCTGCCAAAGATTACATGAGGAGTTATGGATAAGCAAGCAAATCTATATAATGAATGGGAAGGCGAAAGTAATATCTTTGTGCCGCTTCATTCCCTACTTTTTTCTCTCTTTCTCTTTGCTTTCCTGTGACCCCAACCCCTTCAGATAGGATAGCTTGGAATTTGTAGCCTTCCTTTTTAGATGGCAAAATCTTCAATGCAATGGGTTAATAGCTTCTTCACAAGACAAATTGAATAGATTAGTACATAGTATATTTATATTGAAGGTAATAACTCACCCATTCATGAACTGTAGAGAGTTCCAAAGCATGAAATAAAAACATCGCCAGATCTTGGCGTCTCCACTACCAACAGCCGTATCGCGATGACTAACCTCATCACCCCTCCTCCATCCTATTTAAACCCCCTACATACAGAGCAATCACCAACAATACATTAGTAGTTAGTATACAAGCCCCAATTTCTGCAGTATACCAAAAGCTTTTATATGTTTCAGCAGACCCCAAGCCAGCACATACTCGCTGCCGCGGCTCAAAGGATGTCGTCAGTCGTCGTTGGTTCCTGCAGCAGACGCCAGCGGAGGTTTGCGCCGCTGAACGCGGATGCGAAGTATGATGGGTCAGCGCCAGCTTTGAAAGGTGTGGTTTTTGATGTTGATGGGACTTTATGGTAAGAAGGTGCTTTTGTGCTTTGAGACATGTATTTCTTCTTCTCTCTCTCTCTCTTTTCTTTTACTTTTCTTTTTTTCCTCCTCCCCTGCTATAGTTGTTTGGAGGCATACTATAATGGATTTGTAAGTCAATGTGAGAATGGTACATCTTTGAGCATTATCAGGGGATAATATTGCTCTCCTGCAATGCATTGTGGCTGGTTCTCTTACTGTTTGCTCATAATAGCGGAGCTTTGGTTAACTTATCGATGTCCTTTTTTGCCGTTCCTTTTTTTCCTTTTACTGTCTTCTTTTAGACTTGGAAAATATGTCAGTTCGCTACGGACATCCTATACCTCTGGATTCCTATGCCATCTGTTGATATTTATATTGATTTCAACGTACAAACTAACGAACCAAATCCTAGTCTACCTCAGCACTACATGTTCAAAGAGATGCGGTACGTCCCCTATACATTTATAAAATAGCCACTCAACAAATCCTAATCCGCCATTTTTAGTTCCGTTCTCGGAATCGAGCAAGGTGTCGATATCATCACTCACATCCGTAGCTTGCCCACACTTAAAGACCGGACTGCAGCTGTCGCAAAGGTGCAAGCCATCGAGCAGGAAGCAATGCTCAAACAGCAACCCCAACCGGGACTCGTGGAGTTGATGGATTATCTAAAATCGAGAAACTTGAAGAGGGCTTTGTGTACGCGGAATTTTGAGTGCGTTTTTTTTTTTTTACCATGACCCCTTTTTCTAAAGGTCGCCTAGCTTTCTCCCCTCTTTCAGTTGCTGCTCTGGGATGCAAGCCATGAATATATACTATTAATATTAAAATAGATGATCGCTAACCACTCCACACCGGTGTTTGACATATGATAGAGCGCCCGTGACTCATCTCCTGAAGACATACCTCCCGAATCATGAATTTCTTCCCATAGTAACTCGAGATACCCCTGATATACTTCCTAAACCCGATCCAGCGGGTATCCTGCATATAGCCCAGGCATGGGGCCTTGAGAATGCAGATGATTTGATAATGGTAAGTCTTTCCACCGTTCGCCTTTCACGCCACTGAACGTCAGTCGGGATTTCTCCCACTCTGACTCTGGAGGCGGGTGTCTCATGAACTACCCCTGGGGACATTGATAACTTTTACACCATCCAAGTTACTGACAACACTGGGTTTAGGTCGGCGATAGCCTCGATGACATGACTGCAGGCCACAAAGCCGGTGCTGCGACGGTTCTACTAGTCAATGACCGGAATGAAACGTTGAAAGAACACGAACATACGAATCTATGTATAAGCAGATTAGACGACCTTATAGATGTCCTAGAGAATGGGTTTGTGGCTCTACTTGAATGAGAACAGCCATTTCATTAGCGAGCAACCTAGGGGCTTAGGGACAGGTTAGACTGATTCTATTTGACAAGTTCGCGCTGCACTGGATACTATGTTTTATTGCCCGGGTGATTCCGATGTTGATTTGGCTTTCTTGGCCTCAGCTATTTATTATATGCACAACAGCAGTGAACAGATATAATCCTTGCTTTGTCCTAATTAAAACCAGTTGAGGCAGAGTTCAACTTTGAAAGCCACAGAGCCCCCAAATTTTCCACTATGTCTGTAATCATCTGGCCCATGAATTACTTCTACTATCTTTATCTATGGGAAGGATGGGAAACAACTGGACCAATATTATATTTGTGTTGGAAGTACAGAGTACTGACTGGTGATTCTGACCAGTGTTTTCCAGCAGGACACGCAAAGCTTCAGGTTTCAGCTTTGGATTGACAATCAGGAATTGATGGTTAACTGAGTGTCCAAGACTACTTAGCCTGCCTTCATTCTCAATCATGTTGATACAATGATTCTTGATGATGTATACTATGTACAGTAAGCACTGATTGCTGCATTCATGCACTCAATTGATGACTTTAAATGAGATGTCTAAAATATCTTTGTGGATTCTTGACAATGTTAATAACATCTATGTGCTGCAAAGACCAATCAATGGTGTTGAGGTTTGCTGTTGTTGAAGTACAGCACATGTTGGAGTGCCAGAATAAATTTAGGTTAAATAGCCGCCCACGCTATTTTAGTCTCCCGAGTTCTACTTAGGATAGTTAACTATTAACCGCCCAACGAAGAGGGGAAAAGCCTTGGCACAACCTCCTTGCTTGAGTCTTAAAGACCGGTGCTTCTGAAAAATCATCTAGAGCCTGGACCTACAACTGATATCTCTACCTATTCAGGTTCCATCGACACGTTGTTTACTAAAAAGTCAACCAAGCAATTCTCTTATAAGATGCTCTCTCAAAGTGTATGCAATAAAATTGACGGTTCGTAGCTTCATCCGCTTCCTATCTTCGTCCCAAACGGTCTCTCTCTGCATATCCACGAAGCGTTTGTAAGGGGAGACTACGGACCAGAGCAGCGATATCCGATTATCATATCTAGCTCAGGCCCATTTACCTCAGAGGCGAAAATCTAGGAGGTTGCTGGGGGCCCGGATATATCAAATATCAAATCGACAAGCAGAACCACATGGAAAGGGATAAAAGAGGACGAGAATGCAGAAAGGGTGATATATTGTGATATCAATCGTGACCAATTGAATGTTATCAAGAAGTACTCAGACAGAGAGCAGGTGCTTATTTGGATTGAGGGACGGAAAATATTTGCGTGGCTGGCACATTCGGTGACGGAAGAGTGAGGAAGAGAAGAGCGCTAAGCTGGCAGTGGCTGCAGAGAGATAGATTGAAGAGATCTTAGTTCGTGTGTATGGAGCTTTTGTTGTATCCTACTATATGTTGTATGTTTGTTTCTAGGCCTTTCGGGGAAATTTTGATTGTTTTGTGTCTTTGACTTCCCATATACTTATTTGAGCCACATGATATTATTGCAGATCCGCAAAGCCCTGTTTGATTGAACCTTGTATCGTTCATATTCTCCAGACTATGAGTTCTGTAGCCACGACTACTCCTGTTATTCCTGCTTATATGTCAGATCCCCGCGGCACGATGGGATCGGTAGCGGCATGTCTGCAGAAAGAAGTGTTCGGAATGTGGCTCCGGAAGCTCCACGGTTATCTACCACATTCCAAAGATTTCGTACGCCTCGACCATCGGCACAAACCATTACTGCTGGAACATTCCCCCAACCTCTTATCTCTTGGGCTTGTCCCTGCTTCAGGAGGCGCTATCATACAGGATCTGAACTCGCGTGAGAGCCTCCATGCACAGTATCTTATTCGGCTCTTTGAGAACCGATATACCCTACTGATTTATGAAGAGTCGTGCAAAACTGAGGTCAACGGTAATTATATCCATATCCACCAAGTCTGTGAAATGTAGCGCACTTTCTATTCGCCGATGTAGATAGTCTAAAGTCAACAGCACGCATCGTCCTATCAGGATCGGCAAAGATTCCAGCATCCAGGACCACGTATGCACTGTGGAGATGACCAGAGTCCTTTGCACATATTCTTCATAAACGTCGTATCTACACATGTGTAGCAACTTCCTCGCGAACGTTGCCCAAACAGAAAATAAAACTCTCGAGTTTTGCCCTAAAAACTAAAAGAAAAAGGCTTAAGGGTGGGCGGAAACTGTAGGTTCGCCAGCGGAAGCAGATGTTAATTGAAGTAGCATGCGTCGGTAACGAAGTTCCTTCGTCTCGAATCCTTGTCTCTAACAAATGTAGTAGTAGCTGTGCCCGTGAGTATCCATAGGAATTTCACAATTTGACTCATCCCATTTTAGCAAAGTAGTTAACCTAGTTTGAATTGTAGGCAGCAGTTTTCTCAGGTATAGACAAACAACATCTATCGTATTAGAAGTTAGGGAACCGGAGAGGAGTCCGCCCGCCATACTCATATGATTCATAGGGGGTATCAATTTCTGGCTCTAATCAATGTAAAACCGAGAGATGCCATGGGATAGGGTAAAGAACGCCAATCATGCAGCATCACACTTCAACGCCGCTGTACATGCCTCCTTGCAATGTCATAATCGTACAAAATAATCAAAAAAGCCGCCTATGATCACAGAAACGCGCCACCCCCCGAAACGCCATTTCCATGCATCTCCATGGTGAACGAGCGCCCCCTCGGCCATTCAAAGCCAACATTTACATTGTGCGTTTTTCACCAGCGCTTAGTATTGGGTCGATAGTTGTCTCTGTTAGACTGGTTGATCTCCCTTGGACGCCCACCAAAGCCACCACCACCTCTACCTCTGCCCCTACCACGATAATTAGACGGTGGCGGTCCTCTGGATCGTGGTGGAGATCTCGGTGGTGACGTAGGGCGATCATATCGTGGAATACCTCCACGTCCTTGTCGCGAGTGCGGCCCAGGTGATCGGGAGCGTTGCCGGTTATTATTGCTGTAAGACTGGTCTCGGTCACGGTACTGGCGACGGTGGTCCTGTGGAGGATATCGCTGGTTGTTAGGCCCTTGTGGGTGACTAGAACCATTGTCGGCATTACTGAAATCACGGCCGATATCACTGCTAAACCGAATATTCCCTCTTGGCGGGGGTCGATTGAGTGGAGTCCAGCCACTTGGGCGACTGAAGGCGTCATCGCTGTCAGGAGATGGAGATCTCCCAGCAGCACGACCTTTAATTCTATAGTTGGTGGTATCCCCGTTCCGGAGTCTTTTAGCAGCTCCTCCAATCGGTAAGAAGCTAAGGTTCGATATCATAGATGTCTCGTGGGCTTTCAAAGTCCATGATGAGGAATTCATAGGGAAACGCCGCGATGGGCAATCGCCGATGAGATGTTTGTTGCTTGCGCAATGGCAGCAGGATATGGATATGAAAATTTGCCCAGTGGCAGGAATCCGCCTTGGTGTCTTCCATATTAAGTCGCAGTCGCCCTCCATATGCTCGGTGGATCCGCATAAATCGCAGGGAACTTCCAATGATGATCCCTTGAGTGGAGACGGGCAGCTTTGAGTATCATGTCCTCTTTCTCTGCACCTCTGGCATCGTCGCCAGGACGGGCAGAAACGGCTCTCGTGGATATCCCATGCACCACAATGTTCACACTATCGAGAGGTTAGAACTGAGGGAGTTATGATTCTAGCATAGCACAGACGCTATCGAGTGGAAAGATGTTGTACGAACGTACCTCCTTGGTGGGACAAATGTCTGCGAAATGGCCCTCCTTCATACACTCTGTACACCTTATGGGTAAACTAAGATCCAAGTCTTTAGTAGCCATATTGTAAAAAATGTACTTAACCTGGATGTCAAGATCTTTCGACGACAGGTCCCCAAGCGTTAGGGGATCGGTTGGATATTTCGAACGAAATGATTGCATTGCTGCACCCTTTGGCCCCTCCGTCCAGCAGCTAGGGGAATCATCATCAATACATATGGCATCCGCAACAGTATTTCCTGCATTTTGAGATCCATTCATATCCCGATGTGCAGTTCTATTCTCCTTCGACAACATGCGTTGACCCTGAGGAGGTAATTGGGCTGGGTCCTCATCATCTTGTATCTCTATTACTGGTGGCTCGGCGCGTTTGGCTTGAGAACTTAGGTTCAAAACAATGTCATCATCCCCTTCCGATACCTCTCCCGATTCCGAATCATCAGAAAAGTTTGTAGTATACTGGGTGTTACCACTCAAGACCATTCCAGGGACATCGCCGGTTTTGTCCATACCGTTGGTCTCGTTGTTCTGGTTCAGTTTCCCAATGGCTTGCTCGTTATCTTCCGCACTCGAAACAGAAGCACTGCGGCTACGCCAGTATTTCCCATTTATAGCATTGAACGTAGCAGAGGTGGCGGCATTCACATTGCTTGCTTGGCTAGTCCCACGCAGTGAAGTTCTGATAGCACCTTTGCCAGTCTTGTTCCAATTCACAGCCGGTTGTATCCCCCTAGTTGGCGATTGTGGTTTTGACGAAGCTTCTTGGCCTTCAACAACTGCCTTTCCGCTGTCTTCTGTGTTCTGACTAGAGTCGGAACCACTGTCAACTAGCAAGGAAGAGGACTCGGTGAAAGTAGTGCCCTTGGGGGCGAAACCTTGGATACTAGAGCGATCTTGCTTGCGCTTCTTCCTGGGACGCTTTCGCGCGGACTTTTCCAGCGACGAGGTGGTTAGAGGCCCACCATTATTGTTGAAAGCTTTCTTGTTGCGACCCTGCGGGAAACCGACGGATGCGGTCCTCGAGTCGCAAGCTGCATGATCAACAGCACCTCCCATAATGCTTTCCACCCGCGTAAAGACGATCTTGATTTACAGCTGCCACTAGTGGACAGGTAAAGCATAGGCTAGGGCGATTAAAGAGTTTCCGGCGTCATGGCGTGGGAAAGAGCAATGTCAACAAGAAAGGCGAGCAGAGGAGGAAAAAGTCTCGACAGCTGCGAGGGCGTTGTTGCTGCATGCTTAGCTAAGCCCGTGTGTGACCCAATCGGGAAAGGTGGCCACCGGCGAATCCGGAGAAACAAAGATCCTTGTCCGCCAGGCAGATTACGAATGTCTTTCCGTCTCGAAGGCCAGGGCAAGAAAGCTTGACGAAACAACATACATGGCATTTCGCCAAACCAACTACTATCTCTGCACCCTGACTATAAATTACGAGGACTAGAGATCTAATATTCCCCGTGCAACCTGCGCTGTGCAACCTCGTCGACGACTGCACTCTACTATTATATCACAAGCCCTTCGACCCAGACATAGCGTTACTTGCTGCCCACTTTCCAGTCATCCCCAACATCCATCGTCTCCTTCACGCATATTGCCGGTACATTGCGCTCGTTGCTTGATTGGCCATCTCGTCACCCGTATCGATTCAATTTCATTATCCTCTGGTTGAAAGCCTGGCACCTGCGAACATCCCCGTGCTACCGCCGCTTCTAGGCTGCAAACAAAGCGAAGGCAGCAACCAAACATCGAATTTAATCTTCCTACTTTTATATAAAACGACCTCTGCAATACCGCCAAACTGTCTTCACTTCTGATTCCGCGGACCAGCGCCTTTAACCCAAATCCTGACTCTGGTCCAAGCCAATCATCTCACCTATCTCCGGAGCTTAGGATGGATGGGAGCAGAACGGGGCGGAGGAGGCGGTCCAGCAGTATCATATACCAGGAACCTCCGGAGTCGATAGAACATAAGAGTGACCAGGCTGCATTGCCAAACTTAAATGCGAACTGGGTCAATGCGAAGGGTAAGCGATGATCCGTCAACTTCACCTAGAACTATCTCTACAGATCCTGGTTGTGGGGACTCAGCTCCTATAAGCAGAAGCCCGAGAATTGGATGCGTGCAACGTATTGAATGGCATTGACTAACTGAACTATCTTATGTCATTAGGTGCTTGGACGATTCACTTCGTTTTAATTATCACTCTCAAGATCTTCTACGACATAATCCCAGGCGTCTCGCAGGAGACATCATGGACTCTTACGAATATATCCTACATGTTCGGTTCCTTCCTCATGTTTCACTGGGTTCGGGGAGTACCCTTCGAATTCAATGCCGGGGCATACGACAACCTGAATATGTGGGAACAAATCGACAACGGCGACCAGTATACACCAACCAAAAAGTTCCTGCTTAGTGTTCCGATCGTCCTTTTCCTACTCAGCACGCATTACACGCACTATGATTTGACCTATTTCATAATAAACTTTTTGGCAGTCCTGGGTGTAGTGATTCCCAAATTGCCTATCGTGAGTGATTCTAGCCCCTTGCCATAAACCCAGCAACATGCTAGCAAAGCAAAAGCGACAAGCCCAGCCGGCTCGTATATATCCGAAGCTAACAACCACTACTATCATAGTCCCATCGAATGCGGATAGGTTTCCCCTCGGATGATGACCAGGATGACCTATAGCCGGGCGGGTGCTAATTGCGACCTCAATTTAGATTGATGTTTTCCTCTTACTCGTTGGATTCTTCTTCTCCTGTAAATCGCCTTAGACAAATAAATCAATTTTGATACTTATGCCCTCCATCTTGTCACACGTTTCTAGGACTGTGATCCTCTTTCATATTCAAATATTACCATGCTGGGGTGATTCTATAATTCTTCATACGATGTATTCCCCATGTGTCTCCTTTATCCTTCAGGTCTTAGAAGATAACTCACCAACGACTGTGGATTATCTCTAGTTCTAGTAATTTGCCAAAGTTCCAGCTGGCTGGTAGCTGTATTATCCCCCGTCATCTAGGTCACAACTCCTACTCGAACTACAACGCCTCTTACTACCAGATACAAAGCTTGGTCAACGGAGTAACAAATAGCAGATGAGTACATAGTACTCTTTGCATGTCCTATATATAATGGCGAGGTTGCGCTGGTGAGAAGGGAGCATATAGCCTGACATCGCTTTCAATTACATCTCAGCTCTAATAACCATGAGAAAATAATAATATGAAAGCGAACCAATGTCATCAGTACACAGATTCGACGCTGATGTCGGCTAGGTAAGAAATGACGCGCAGATCGCAAAGCTTGGCGCGTCTGCGCGCGTAAAACGGATCTGAGTTCACGTTTACAACCAACCCCACGACACCCTACAGTGAGCAAGGGTTCAAAATGTAATTGCGCACACCATCATCCTGCAAGCCATGGCTTCTCCAAAGGCCCGAAAATATAGATCTGCAAAGGCTCTCCCTTACGAACTCAGCCAACACTGCCGTATTTACTTTGAGGAAAAGCTGTGTAAGTCTCCCCGCGCATACACTCCTCTTGCATCGATCCCCAATAAAAGTCCTACAGAAACTAAGTCATTGTTTCCTTTTTGAGTACACAGATAATCAAGGCCTCAATTTGCTCCTAAGCCTCCTCTCATCGGGCACAGTTTCTTCAAGCCCTGCATTTATACCATCACCGCAACATCTCGCACTTGCCGCGACATTTTTAATCCATCCGTCGACGACCACCAGAGCGAAATCCGAAGAGATCGAGCAAGCGTCTAATTTGGCTCTACAGCTATTACAACAAACCAATTCCCTGGTTGGGCCCTTGGCTGCAAACTTTGACGCTGCATTTACCTTTACGCATTTCACTAAATCCAGAGGCGGGCTGAAGAGACACCACGGAGACCCCAACAATCCGACTGAGCCTACAGCTGACATCGATACCGAAGCGCTCAGATTTGACCTTGCGGAATCGGGATCGTTATGGTCGCGGGCTGAAGATTTCTGGCATGCTGTGGGATGGGCGTTCAATTGCTCTGTTCTCCACCCCAAAAGATGGCGTCGATGGAAACTATGGCTTCAATTCATGTGTGAGGCATTGGAGGACGATTGGGCAGAAAGAGAGAGACAAGTTGCAGAAAGCAAGATTACCTCGCCAAGTAAATCGCGCGTCAACCTACAGCCATTGAAAGAAAGTCTCATAGTCAAATATATAACAGCGGCATCCGGTGTGTCTGGGCAACACCGGAGAATTCTACGTGCTATATTTGCAGATGGAAGCTCGACTGCGGCGAATGAGTTTCGAGAAGTGTTTCAGAATGAACTTAAGGAGTTGGAAAAGGATAAAGACAAACCTAAAAAGAGAGAAGCGGACGTTAATATCGAAGAAGAGGAGTATGGAGATTATCTCATCACGTCAGACGAGGAGGGCGATGAGGTCTCTAGTCCGCATGGGGAACGACCAAAAAGAGCGAAGAGATCAAGAACGACATTAACGCGGGGCTTGAATGCGAACGAGGATCTACAGATCGATCCGTCTTATCGATCATCCGAAGTGCTCAGCTCAGATCAGACAACATACTTAGGCGATCTTTCTTCGCTTTACCTCCGTCAACGCCTCCTTCAACTCTTATCCCGCGTTTCACACGCGTTAGGCAAAGTCTTCATGCCGCTTGGTGACTTGTATCACCTGTTCGTGGACTTCATCCGCCATCTCCCGCTTCCCACCTTTCAGCTTCTGGTCTCATCCCCTGTGATATCAGGTTTCGCAAGCGAGGCTCAGACCACCTTGGGCGAGATACTTCTCTATGCTCTGTTGACCAGCGACATACCGGAGTCGGATGATGCCTACTTGAACCAGGATAAATTGGAGCGGTGTTATCTCCCATATGCCACAAATAACACTAGTGCTGTGGATAATGCCAAAGTTTCCATAGTACTAGAGTCACTGGTTCGAAATTTGGCATCTGGAGGCCTATTACATGCTCGCCCTTCGCTGAAACAAGCGCTCGAAAAGGGAATCATGGCTAGGGCCGAAGCTGCAGATACTGACACCAAAAAGGGCCAAATCAAGCAGAAGGCGGAAGAAATGGGGTGGCTCTGGCTGATCGAAAGTGGTGAACGCTTGACTTATATGGTGGAGAAACTATATCCACAAGAAGAAAATTGATTTCATTGCATTTTGAAATATCTAATTGCTGAGGTGGTATATCAATTCAGGGACAAACATGCAAAAGAACCTCCGATTCTATTTAAATTTAAACATTCCATGCTGCCTGTTTCCTTCGTTCGCACCCGGACGGCAATCAGACTTTGCGTTTGGCATGGTTGGGCATAGCGCTGATGTCCATCTAGCGTCTCGGTTCTAATGCGTCGTCGTCAGAGGGTAAAGGACGCCTTTTTCTCCCCCGAGCTTGGGAGCTCCAGCGGTAGTGTAACTGCGATAAAAGTCTCTGGGTCTGAGACCCCCCAACCAGCAATGTCGACTTTGAGAAATTGGATTACGGCATTTATTTCGTCTTCAGGGAGTGGGTTAAGGATCTTAGTGATATCTGGGTCTTCTTGGGCTTGTTTCATAAGAGTGAAAAATGGCAGTACCCGGTGAGCATAGTGAAGATATATTCGCCATAGGATCAACAATACACGGTCTAACTTTTGTCTGGCCAAAGGACACACCCATTCTGGCCCAGGGCCGCTGTCTGTATGCGGGCCTTTGGACCAGTGTTTCAAGAAAAAGGTTTTCATGAATTCGATGTGGTCCTGCAGGGTTTGCAGGTGATATAGCAACGGGAGCCCACCACGCATCGCAGATTTAAGCGTCAACTCTAGCTGGGGATCGATTTCCTGTGTCCGCTTCGTGCTCTCGATCAAATCCTCCATAAACCCCTCGTTCATTCTTTTCCTCGGCCATAACGCCTTGAAGAACGCTCTTTCCGGACATTGACTTGAAATAATGAGGCTCTTGATATTGAATTCGAGTTGTTTCGGCAGCGTATCGACGACGTCCAACTTCCAAGCTTTCCTCTCAGCTATGCTCTCCCATTCGTGGCGAAATCGATTCCTCATGATAGATTTGGTGATAGTCCGCTGGTACTTGGAGAAAATCTCGTGGAAAGACCCTTCTGCATTTGGGAGGTAAACAAGAAGGACATGTAAGGTCTTTATGTCGACAGATTTGAGAATCTCGACCTTGATATCGTCTATTAGCGTACTCAGCAGGCATCTGCTGGCGAAATAGTTCTGCTCTTCTTGAGAGAGGTGGGCGTTGGAGAACGTGCTGTAGGTCCCCATGATTTATCGCCTGGGTGATCGATCGAGTGTTCTCAATGCGGGGTGTAGAATTATCACTGAGGAGGGTTCGAAGCTGCGGTATTTGGGGTCGAGCATTCACAGCCATTTCCGCCAGTTCTAGGGAGCCTTTCCGCGATATTTATGGTCTGTCAAAGAAAGGAATTTGTCAAGTTTTAAGGATTCACACGTCGACATCAATAGAAAAACAAAAACAACAAGAGACTGGCAGGAGCCATTATCTATAAGTAACCTTTTAAAGAATACAAGAAAGAAATCCAGGAGAGTCCCAGTGAATCTAGAAAAGGTGAATGTGATCCCCCCACAAGCGCCGAAGTAAAAAGTTATATCCCATGCAGATCACCCACCCCATGGCGATGGCAGGGGTTTTGCTTTCTACCATTCACATCAATGCTATCAATAGGCAGTTAGCTAGCTGCGTTTCTCAAACATAAAGTCACACACCCCCCCTCTTCTTCCCGCGCCCTTGTAACGACCCTTGTGGGACAAGGGAGAAAGACAGGGAGGGATGTGTGGTGGGTGATTCGGGCGCTTACGCGCTCAAGCTGTTACAGCCTTACAAAGCCACACAGACACACAGACACATACCTTTCAAGTTTCTAATTATGCGTGCATTGTTCTACGCGTTTTCGCGCGAATTAACAAAAAACAAACAAACAAAGGAAACAAGGGGACCAACAGGGTACTACGAAAACAATAGGACGTCCGTCAAATAATGAACCATAAATACTGCATAGAATTCTCGTCGTCATTTTTAGCTTCCTATCGACATAAGCTCGAGGGCTCCTCTCTTACTTTAGTCACGCTTTGTGAGAGTTGCTTGCCCCCGTTCGCTCCCCACCTTTTGTAGCTTGCCTGTCGGCTGGGCCTAACGGGTGATGAGGTCATGGAGAAAAGTTACATTTTTTGGCAGGGGGAGCATCTTTTGGGGCGGTTGTGTAGATTATTACATGCTTTGTGCCTACCTACGTAGGTGCGTGCCACGCATACGTGATATAGTTATGTGCAGTCGGTCAGAAGTCACAGGTTTTCAACATGATATAGTCATGTGGATGGGCTTTTTAGCGTATGGATTCTCAGCCAGGAGGTGAAAAAAAGGGGACTACGGAGACATCCATTCTTACTACGGTGACTTCTGGTATGTTTCATGGAGTATATTGACAAATTTAACGCGGATTCTTTATTCGTATAAAGTTCCTCTAGTGCCAATAAGGGTAGGAAGTAGGTTAATATAAATTCCGCCCCCAATATCTCATGAGCTCTACTCTGCAGATGGTGTCTCCGTAACAGAGGATAGTCTCCGTAGCAAATCTCATGAAATGTCTCTATCTTGAAACAATACATACATGCTCTCCTTTCTTTTCGCCTGTGCAAACTTTACGAGTACATACATAGGCGTACAGAACAGGAAGAAGCAGATTAACTAAGCTGTGTGTACCATGTGCTCTGAGAATCAGCACACCTTGTCGAGTGGGCCTTGGTAGATCGCCTGGTTCTCCCAAGGCCGAAAACTTTCTATCCAGCTGATTTTCGACCAAGGCATTGTGATTGCTGCGTCACGTCACCTCGTTACGTGCTCGAAATCGCGGAGACTTCTTAAAGATATTACGGAGAAAAAAAGAACACTCTATCTACACTCCTAGTCCACAGAAATGTATACTTGCGCACAGTCCAGATATTCCAGACCCACAACACAGCCTTTCTAGCTTTGAAGCTAAGCATTATCGCGGATGACTGTCAGTCTGTCCCTGCATGATGCATCTCATGGTCTCAGGCGCTAAGGACTGACAAGTTACAACTAAGCTTTGCGCCCAAGCGCTTAGCCCGGTGCTTAGCTCCGCCCAAGTGTCCACTCTCAACACCTCCCGAAGAAGCACTGGCTTTTAAAAAGGGGCAGAAGAAGAGGTGACGTTAAATATTTTTTATACTGGACGATACCATCAAACTTGTCAATTAACTACATCAAGAGATTTCTTTTTCCAAGAAGAGCCATGTGAATGGATAGCTTGACAGCAATGTAATCATAAAGATCATTCATCATTGGAATCGTAGGTGCGCTTTGGGGGCTTCCTCCGGTGCTATTCTTTCCTTTTTCGCTCAAAGGGTACGGGATAAAATTCTCAAAGGCAGCCAACGGGCCTGCTATGTATAGGTCCAGTGATGTAAAAAGGGAACGTAACATGTAGATAGACATCAAAGAAATTCGAAACACCATGATGACCGGGTACTAGGCCTAGACAAGCAACCAATAGCATAGATAATGTCAACGAGCGAAGACTTGCTAAAGGCCTTTGACATTCGTCAAAAAGTGCCTTGTCCAGGGCCGGGGGAGAGACCACGGGGCTTTCATATCCATCGCGAATGCCATCTCGATCTTCGATCTCCAGATTCAAGTTCTTTTTTGTCACAAATCGTTTGAGTTAAAAAAGAAACCACATACCCATGAACCTAGGCATAACTCCCCCAAGAGATTGAGTTTTGGCGGCGGGGTGTAGTTTTGCATGCCCACAGCACCCAGATAAGCGTCCCTTTATTCATTTCACAAATGGAGACTAAAAAAAGCAAGAGGCAAGGAATATTCTAGAATCTAAAGCTGCATCTCGCTCGCTCTTCGGCTTAGCTAGCTAGCTGCAAGTTTCCAACCCTGATCCCTGAACCGCAGAGCGAGCGTTAGGGATCTACGATGTTAAGACGACGCATGCGCACGCCCTGCGCCTGGGTCCTGGGATCTAAATCTTGCATCTTGCAGTGTTCGAGAAAAATGAGGGGGGGTGCGCATGCATGCATGCATGCATGTGGGGTTTTTCTTTTCGGGTGGTACTGCAGGAATGTCGTGTGATGATAGGAGGTGAAGTCTGCATATGAAGCTCTGCTGTTTTGCTCTTTGTGGATCAGGGGAGGGGCCCCAACAAACAGGCCTAGACAAGGTTCGTTGAAGTGTTGTTCAAAGGGGCTTCCTTGAAAAGGAAGAAGAATAAAGATGAGTAAGAGAAGGATTTAATAAAAACTCATATAGTTCTATTCCAACTGAATGATCATAATGTTACACCTGAACTAAACAGTGATGAAAGACATGTAATCATAAAAAGAAGATATCAAAAACCTTGCCTTGAAAGAAGAGCGAACAGAAATAGAGAAAAAAAGAAGATTTCGTAAAGGCCAGAAAAGAGACAAAGAGTTAATGAAAGAGAAGAAATCGAAAAAAAAGTAGCTTCTAGAACCCTTGTATCCCTAGCGTTCCAGGGGTATCTCGTCAAGTCGTCAAGACTATCACGTCCGTGCGATTAAGGTGGTGGTCGAGGTCCGATGATCTGTCTTCGCCCACCAAAGCCAATCCCAAGCGCGCCTTGATTCTGGCTATCTCCGCCGACAAATCCATACTGGTTCACATCCCACCCACCTTCCCCGGGCCCTGCTCCTGCCGCATTCACGCCCTGACCGACAGCTTGCTTTGTCTGTCGTTGGCCTTCCTCCCATTCACGTTGCCGTTCGCGCTCGCGCTCCATCTCCCTCTCAAGAAGGCTCTTGGAGGCCCACCCACCCGCTCGCGTTTTCTGGGTCGACGCAATACGGCGTGCGTTCTCCTCATCAACCTCGGTAGTCGTAGAGAACTCAGGAGGTCTGTGCGAAGTGGGTCTAGCAGGCTCGGGGGCAGGGTTCTTAGAGAAGCGATCTGTTCGGTTCTTGTTGACATAGTTTGCCGGATCCGGGAGTGGGCGAGGAGACGTTGGAGGGTTGTTAGTCCTCGGCGATTTGGTGGGTGGCTCAGGGAGGGATCGGGGCGGGGGCGAGGGTGGTGCTGGTTCTGCGGATGACGCGGAGTCCTGGTGCGCTTGCCATTCTGACCGAAGCAGTTTACGCTCTTCCTCGAGAGATGATATATCATAACTTGGCTTTGCGGGAGTATGACGTGGCCTACTACGGCCTCTCAAGCGCGCCTTGCTAGCTTCCTGTTCTTGACGTGATCTAGAAAGCTCCTGGCGCTCTTCTTCATATTGGCGTTCTCGTTCTTTGGCAAGCTCGAGTTCCTTTTCCAGTTCCTTGATTCTCTGGTTTTCGGAGGACTGGACAGATGTATCTTGGGGCGGCACTGAAGTGGTTTTGGGTTGGCTGGCTTTATACTGGCTTAAGAACTGGCCATTCAATCGAGCATCATTGAGGGCTTGTTTCCGCTGTCGCTCCTGCTCGAGCCACTCCTCCGCCTCCTTTTCTTCCCGCAGTCGGCGCTCTTCTTCCTGTTCCCATTTCCGCTGTTCCTCCGCCCACCGATTCTTTTCCTCTTCGGCTTCACGTCTCTCTTTTTCTCGTAGCCTCATCGTTTGTTCTTGCCATTTACGCTCCTCTTCCTCTCTGACCCGTCTCTCCTCGCCTTCTATCTGGGCTTTACGTTGGCGCTCCTCTTCCTCAGCCTGTAACCGTAGTCTCTCCTGTTCAGAAGCTTCATCACGCCTCCGTTTCTCTTTCTCGGCGAGGCTGGGTACAGTGGGCGAAGTGCTTGTGATTTGCCGTCTAGCGCCAAATGCTATTCCCAAATTACCTTGACTGGCACCTCCCATATACCCATATTGATGGATATTCCAAGCTGGGGAAGTTGTAGCTTCCTCTGTCTTACTACTCCATGTGCTGACAGGTTGTTTCGGTGAGGATGGCGAAGATTTAGGTCCAGTGATTGGTTTATTAGGATGTGCTTGCCTAGGGCTCCTCGCGATGGGATTGAAGGTAGTAGAGCCCGATTCGCTAACGTTGCTAATACCACGGGAACGGGCGTACGAAGGAGGCCCCATTGGGCCTCCTTGGCTAGATCCTGTTCGCTGCGGGCTCATTGTATCGCCTCTGCTCTTTGTGCCGATTGCGCGCGGAAACTTCCCTGGTTGAAGCGTGTTCGCTCTTCTACTGAATGCGCCCAGACATTGTAGCACTTGAGCGGGGTCTTTCGCTTCGTAGAGATCGACAGTAAGGAAGACATCGTGTGGTTGAAGGTTTAGGGGCGCTTTTTGGCAGGCGTGAAGGAAGTGGGATATGTTTTCCATCTGGACGAAAGGCATCGGCGATGGACGATATTTGACTCCGGGTGGTGGCACCGCAAGGTTGACCAGTCTGCGGACATATTGGTTAATCTTCATTCGATAGTCGATTCCATGACACAGGACGTGATGCGACTGCACTTACCTGCAGAGAATGACTCCATCCTTCAGTAAGTCTAGTAGATCTCCGCTCGGAAGCCGTTCACGTAGTACTTCCTCAATCCACTGTCGCACTTCGTTTGCGGCCTGAGGGGTGTACCTAGACAGGCGCATGGATTTCAGGTCCTTATCTAGCGACGAGACAGAAGCCATGGTGATGAGGATGTGTTGTACGGAAATTCGGATGTGATGTGTTGGGTTGAGTGGGTTGGGCGCAACAAGACGGAGGCTGTCAGCGATATAGATGCATCAGGGCCTCTAAGAACGAGATTCTTCGAGGCAGAAGATGCGCCAAATAGATAATCAGATATAGGAGGGCTGTAGCGTTACTAGTGATAGTAAATGGGGTGTTTGGTGAAAATGCTGTCCGTCGTTGGAGGGGAGAGAGAGGGCGGGTGATGTCAAAGTGTTCGTCATTCCCTCACTAGCGGCATTTTTTGTCCGCAGCCTGGGCCCTGCTTGACCCGCCACTCTTTTTTATATTTATCCGCAGCATTTATCGAAATATCCATGTTGCGTCTTACAAGAAGGCTGGTCGTATAGAGGATCATGAATACGCAGTACCGATAACAGCTATGAGCCCAATAAATAGCTTGTGGTTCAAATGGAAGAGCCTCAAGCTGCCGTGGCGGAAGACTTTTCCTGTCGGTGAGGATGCGCAATATCGCAACCCTTCGCTCCACGTCTACGCTCGTATATAGCAGCCGTACTTACACTGTTATAGGCTCCGATCTTTCCGGAAACACTTTCTGGGAATTCAAAGATGCCATTAATGCCGGGCGGATGCGACGTATCGTGAAAGCCAACCCCAAAACCCACTATGCAGATGTGAAAATCTCCCGTATGTCGTCCATTGTCCCTCCCCCCCTGGAGTTGAGCAGCGCATACGGAGCATCCTTCGCTTATTTTATTTTGGAAGGCAGCAAAACCAACTAACTGACACTTCTTCTACGACCCTTAGCGCAATGGCACCAATGGCTCCGCAATGTCCGCGAAAACGCGCCTACAATCGACGAACAAAAAAGCGAGCTCCTCCGACAAGCACAAATGAAACAACTTGCGCAACTCGCGGATGAGCGGTGGGCTAGTAAACCGTCGTACCTAGACAAACCGCAAGATCAACAACAACAGCAGCAGCAGCAACCAGCACCGGCCACCCAGTCTCAGCATCCGAGTTACCATGTCCCAGCTACACCGCAGAGGGTCGAGCCTGCGGCAGCTGTGAAAAGTGCAGTTGGGACAGAAGAACAGCTCAAGCATCAAGGAAAGGGTAAAAAGACACCGTGGGCCAGAGAGGCGGGGGGCCCAAGCGAGAAATGGCAGCCTGAGGCGTGGACACCCTCGAGTTCGAAACGGTAAAATTCTGGGGGGGAAGAAAACCCCTTGCTCAGAAGGTGGTTCAGGGTAGATCTACGATATGGATTACCACTTTTTTCAAAGGCGAAGCGGTATACATCGATGACTGCGGAAGGTGCTCGGATATCGATCGTGATCTACTTGCGAACGTGTGAATGAATTACGTTGCGGCGCTGCGGAAAACTTCCCGCATGGTTAAGGGAGGTCCCAGTTCATTCTCTTGAATGGAGTTATACGCCGCTTCTGGAAATACGCCGTCTCTAACGCGAGGAACAGCAGGAGATCGGAGATTTAGAAAGCCTTCCGCGATGATCTTCTCACATTTCTTTCTTCTAACTATTTTTCTTTTTTGGGGAAACCTTGAACTTGTGTTCTGCGCAACTTTGCCCTACGGAGTATCAACTTTTTGCGTCAGACACATTTGTCTCCCAGGGATACATTGTATATCACTTGTACAGTACGAAATATAACATCTAGACTCAATGATCATATTCTCTGGTCTCATTTCACACAAAGTCAACCTCTTCATTTGAGTGTGTGTGGTGTGTTGCTGCATACCTCTTCATTCAAACCCCGTAGCCAAAATACGCAGGCTGGTGCTTCCCAGCTCGCGCACCGGTTTTAGATATACGATCAAGCAGCCTTTAATAATTCTGCAACCACGGATATCCGATGAACAGTATTTCGTTTCATACATATCTTGTTTCGGGGGCTAGAACTGTCTGTGTTGTGCGTCAAGAGCTCTCGCCTGGGGGGAACCCCTACCCCAGAAAACAACCCCACCCCCGAGGTTCAATTTCTCAGTGAGAGGGGGACCGTTCTATCAAGTTTTATCACGCCACGGCAGTAGCTTTTACCTCATATCCTGAAAGCTGAAAGAGCGGAATGTAATTAAGGAATAGATATCTAACCAAATTCAATCAAATTCAAGTAGGCCGCCAAATAAATTAGATAGAAAAAATAATAGATTTTAATTCGCTCGTCTATACACATTAACTTCGTACCTACATTTCCGGCCATAAGACACCATACCGATGGAAGATCAACTATATAAAAAAAGAGCCTCCACTTCTAGGAAGAAGGGGGGGAGAGATGCGGAACAAAATCATTAGGAAAAAAGCAAAAGAAAAGCTAACAAAGTACAGCCTCCAACGACTCGATATCCCCTCCAGCTCTTCTAACAGCCATCAAAGCCGCCTCGCTAAGTTTCCGTCGTTTTTCTCTCGCCTCTTGCTCTCGTCTCGCCTTGGTCTTCGAACTCCCGCTTGGTGCGACCCCGGTAAGGAGCTTGTGACTATCTTCTGGTGTAAAATTCACAAAGGAGACAGTTATTGGGGCCTTGGGGCCTGAGCTGGATGAATTGCTGTTGGAGGAGGATTTTATTCCCTTGGACAGGTTCCCGGAAAGGGAGGAGGATTTGCGAATGTGGCTCCGTCGCTGGTATTGTTGGTGGTAGTGATGGTTGTGGTGTGGATGCTGCCTGGACTTTGGCGAACGGTGGAAGGCGCTTGTAGACGGAGCCCTTAGGGACGGGCCTGGGGAGGCGGCACTAGCAGGTGAGACTGGCTGGTTATGGGATGGTGGTGTGAAGTGTCTTTGAAGATGCAGGTCGAACGATGGGGCCGCGGACTGGATATCTCGTGATGCGGCCAGCTGGTTGTATGGTGACTGGACAATAGGCTCTGGACATGATGCTGCGGAGCCAGGGAGCGGGGATTGCGTAACTGATGGCATGTCCACGGGTGAGTCGAATTGAAGCATCAGACTGTCTTGCATAGTCCCAGCAGGGGGATTAGGGCGCTGAGGTACGGGTGTCATGACCATGGGCTGATATGCGCTCTGGGAATAAGGTTGCATGTCCCTGGCTGGAATTGCCTGTGGGGGCCACCACGACTGGTTGTCAGGCGCTGGCATGCCTGAAGCCGTGTATTGGAAGATCGACGCGTCGATAGTTTCTGCGGGCCATGACGGCATCTGTGGAGATTCTGATTTCTGAGAGCGTAATATATGACTCGCCGGAGGTTGCGCAGGAGGAGTAGGAAGCGGTGTTGGCTGATCTAGATATCTCTGTCTCATATCTGGGCTGGGGTTTGGGGGTGACATTGACATCGATTGTGGACGACTGGTGAGGTCAGGCTCGTATCTGCGTATTTGTACTGGAGTGGATTCTCTGACAATGTGGTTGCTATGAGGATCGCTCGTTGGTTCCACGATCCGCCCCATTGTAGCATGGTGCACTAGGTTGGGAGACGATTGGGCCGACATAGAGAGACGAGGATTATTTGTTGGACCATGTAGATCGAAGTGGTCGAATCGGTTCGACCACTGGTTGGAGTAGTCCACGGCGGGATGGGAGTGCATTGGAGAATGCATCATGTCAGAATGTGAGCTCTGGGCTCAGTTCGACGAACTGAAGGCATCAAGAAGTTGACGGTCGCAAACCCTTTTTGAAGACAACGGGCCGTTCTTGTATGTCTCCTGAGATGGCACTGGAGACGAACATGTATAAGGACCAGGAGCCCTGGAGTCTTGAAACACAATGGTCAAATTTGAAGGAATGTCATCAATTGCCGGACATCGCCCGTTCGGGTCAAAGGTCGCAGCTGTTCCGTGAATAGATGACATCGCCTCTGACCGAGGAGATAAAAGATCAGTCACTAGATGGTGAGTCCGCAGCTTGCCACTAGCTGGGCCTGATGTCCCTGCATCAAAGAGAGACTCGAGATCGCACAAGGATGACGCTTCTTTGTTGGTAGCTTCATGCAAACGTTGCATGTCAACGTGCTGGGTGGACATAGCAACGAGCGCATCATCTATGGCGCGGGGGAAATAAACTAGAATCTTTGTTTCTGTTTGCGTCAAGCTCACCACCCCGCTCCTTGAGAGAGAGACCAAGATATGCTAGAACGGACGACGAAACAAGGAGGTCAATCTTGGATGGAAGCAGGCCCAACCTGTGCAGCAACGGATAGTGAGGGGCTCTGTGGGACGCAATAAACCTGTCGTGACAAAGAAGGCTCGACGGCTTGCGCACACGCGAAGCGGGGGAGTCCCTCAGAGGATGGAGATATAGGTCAACAAAGCAAAATGTGGTAATAAGGTCAACGCAGCGTATATGAAGATGGGTAATCCTGTCTCGAACTCTGGAAGAAATGAGAATATTTCAAAAGCATCATATCTTCGTCCGGGGAGCCTATATTAAAGACATCAGGAGACCGTGAATGCAATAAATCACTCCCTACCCACTCCATGACTTGAATTGCACCTTGATCTCTGTCGTGACAGACAATTATCAACAGCTGTGCCACAGTTAGTCTAAAAGTATCTCTTGCATCAGCGAGATATTTTGATCCTATAGCACGCGTGAGTTGGGCTTGAGAGTTCGCAAGAGGACCCATATCTGTGGATGGAAACCGTTGAAGTTTGATATTTAGAAAAAGGAACAAAGGAGTTTGCCTCACGTGGTGCGAAAAACAAAGCCCAGTAAAATTTTAAGCCAGCCAACCACCAAATATTTCGGAGACGTTAAAATTCTGACAGCCAGTTATTTTCGAGAAGAGGACGTCCGTCGTACAAGAATGGGGGTTTCAAAAGGAAGAACAATCATCCTATTTCTGGCACTAATAACTCGTTGGTTTACCTTCCAGAAGCCCGGTATGCCAACTTTAGCAGGATCTATCCCTATATTCATGAGAGATTAGCTGTGCGATACCCGGGGGCCATGTCATAGGAGCCATCGGGGATGCTGCAGCTGGCTGTTGCGGGTGCTGGAAAAGGTTCCGCGCGATGTACGCTAAAACAAGGCTAGAACAGCGATCAAGATCATATATAAACAGCGTGGTAAAGGCTAGTAGACCCATTCATTGCATTATGTACCCGTCATTTCGCCAAATCGCAATGAGGCCCGAGGCATATAGATGCTAGTTCATCGAAACCAGCTGGCCTCTCCACAAGCATCCCCAGTCCAATATGCGTCGTGCGTACCTGGCAACCATCCGAAGCTCGCCGTCAGCACGTAGAAAGAGCCAGGCAGCCTGGCTCTTCTCTGGGAGTGATACAAGCCTGTCCATGGATGGGTTAGATACGCCACGTGTTTGAGATTGCTTTTCTCGCAGTCCTGTTGTGGAATTGGAATTTAACGAATTCCACGACGAACAAAACTCCTGGTGCTGCCCCATGTGGCAAGCCCTTTGTCCTTCCAAACATGGAGTATATGAATATATGAGGCGTAGCCGATCATGCATAGACATCTATGTATAAGAATTTCTGAACATTTGCCTCACAGAAAGATTGGTACAGGATACATACCCAATGGCACTCATAGCTGTTTCCAAGGGCGCAGCAAACACTTGTGTGGCATAGCATGTCTAGACGTCAAATCTGATAGATACCATTCACGGAGATACCCCTCAAATCCTAGAATAGTGGACCCGGACTGCTGGTTCAAAAACTAGCCACTTGACGAGTGATAGATATTTTAAGGGCAGTTAGCCAAAAAAGCATATGCATGTCGATCGTTTTGGATCACTGTATGCCAGGAGAATGGAGCAATCACGCAACGGACAATGCGAGGTAACCATAGGGCATCACCCACGCATACGTATCTGCTATGGCCACCCATGTTGCTCATTATTCCGTACAAAAGCACCATGCAATGTAAAACTCGAGCTTTGCAGCAAATCCATGTCACCTTGTAGTAGATTTTTATCTGCCATTTTGAATCCGCCCCAAAAGCTGTATGAAATCGAGGCAGGATAGATAATATAGGATAATATACACACATGAAATCTCGTCGCGTCTTGCTAATAGGGAACGAGCATCAAGCATGCTGCCTGGAAACCGCGGTTCTTTTTGGAATTTTTGGGCATAAGGAATCTAGAATGGAAGTCGCAGGGTCCAGAATGGTGGGAGAAAAATTGATACGAGCGTTCAATAGAATCGTGCTGAGGATTGTTGAAATATGGACGAGTCGGGTAGCATCCCCATTGTGGCCTTCAGGTTGTGAAAAAGACAACCAGCCAAGTTCCATTATCAGTGATGAAAGGGAAATCTGAAGAAGATTCCACCGATAATGAACTGGTTTCGCTAGACCCATTTGCTCCAGTATTCCACCATGTAAGGGGATAATAATAGCAAAGAAAGTTCAGTTCATTCAGAGACCCTTTTCAATTCACCAAGGATTCAAGTTGGTTGTTGGCAGCACGGTTACTTATGACGTAATCCCCATTGTCAGGCGCCAATGCTGCGGCTGAGTAATCCGGCCGGATCCCGGGGTTTGAGGCCAACCAACCCGCTTTCTTCGCCGCTCTGAGTGTGACGTGAAGATTCCATTCACCACCACCTGAAGACTGAAGCCCAGAGCAAGGGAACTCACGATACCACGAGAATCACATATTCCAGAGCTAACTCACATCCTCTTCTAAAACTATCAGCAACATTATCCACGTTATAACAACCGCTCGAACGCGCTATCGCACCTGGTCGGAATTATCGCGCATTCTGCGATCACCAAACTTCTCTGCAGCTGTGTACCCCACGTTAATCAAATCAACGAGTGTCTAGGCGCAATTCATGCTCCTAGAGTTTGATCCAAAATCGAAGCGATAAACCAGCGCATAACTCCGCAAAAAAGACAGAGTTGATGGAGGGTACCGGCTTTTACGTGCACAACATTCTTGCAGAAGTCCCATATCACAGAAGCGGCATCCAAGGCCTTCCCATTGTTTTCAACCTCTCCGTCGGCTGGAAATCATTTGGCAGAAATAGAGCGCATCCGCTATTCCAGCAGGGTCATTAACGGAATTCTTTTTGACGAATACGGCACTGGCGACGAGCTTCGACTCGAAAAGGCCTGATATCAGCAAGACCTTTGCAACGACAGACAACCTCTCAAAGAAACAAGAAAGAGTACTTCTATCCAATAGACATGGACAGCTTTACCCTGCTTGGCTGGGAGGTCTGTCTGTGAGGGAGTTATATTTGCTTCAGATACCAGGCAAAATGTCGCTCTTCAAAGAGTTTGGGGAAAGCCCCCGCCAACAGACTTCACTTAGAGAAACAACCTTTACTTTCCCACTACAACAGCTGTCGCCTGGCAGGTCCCAATTGAGGGGCAGATCTCGGCATCCTAGTGTTCTTACCTGCCCATCCCTCACTCCCCCCTCTGTCTGAAAATCCTCCTTGTGTTCTTATTAAGCACACAAAGATTCCTTCCTCATTAACCAGTCGACACAATGGCTCTTTTTGATGCTAGGAAGATGTCTCCTACAATTTTGGGTTTGCCTCTTCCACTCTCCCCGGTGTCTCCCTTTCACTCTCTACAAAGGCACAGCCTTTTGTCCGAGCAGATGAACACCCCTTGGGAGAGTCGGTTCCACCTCGATACTCTAGATACTCGCGTAGCGAATGCCGATGCTGCGATCACAGATGCCTCAACTAGCGATCTCACTGCCTCTCAAACTTTCTCAACTGCAGAACGCGCCGCTGAATCACCCATCACTGCGGATTTGACAAGCACAGGAATGTCATCATGTTCCTGTTCACCCCCTGAATTCCTAAAATCGGTTCTAAAAAATACCAATGTGTCAATTCCCGCTTTCCGGGGGATAGGGTCCGATTCGATTGTCTCGGATGGACACGACGCGGACGATGAACTAGACGAAATCGAAGCTGGTGATTCTGAGTTCGAAACCGACTCTGAATTGGATATCACTGGACAGTTTTATTACAGTGACGAAGAGGAAGACCCAGACGGGGAATACACAGAAGATGAAGATGAAGACGCAGAGACTGATGAAGCTGGCTCCGACATGGATGACATGGATGACATGGATGACAACGGCGCCTTTATCGCATTCTCCAATTCGGTTCATTTCAACTCGAAAGTTGAATACTTCTTTCCGCCAGCCCATGAGAGCGAGCATGAGAGCGAGAATGAGCGGGAGCAGGAACTGGGTGCGAATGGTACTAGCGACGATCTCGAAATGACATTCCACGAAAAAATGCAACTTGCAGACGCGGAGAAGCAGACGTTCTGCAATGGATTTGCCGCGATTCTCGAGGAATACGACCCTGCTCAGCATACCCCCGATCTTATCGCGCTTGATAAGCAACTCTTCCTGGCTCTCGTTAACGGCTTACGGACGATGCACTGTCAATATTACAGGCCGATCATGCGCTCGCGCACGCTTCATGCGAAGCCAATTGCGGGTAATATGGATATCATCTCTAACTACGAGAAAGTGAAAGACGTGAACACATACCTCGACGGGACCATTGAGTTTCTCCTTGGTTTCTTCCCGGGCCTCTTTACGACAGAACAATACGCGGAACTTCTAGGAGTTGCCGAATCCGTGACATCGTTCGACCTCCACGACTGTGTCATCTACGGAGCAGGGTCGAAGGAATTCCAGCAAATACTTATAAAGATGCTGGCAAAGGAGTTCACGGCGGGCACGGCAGCTATAGATGACGAGGTTCTTAACTGGCTCGCTGGAGAAATCATCGAGCCTCTGGGCCGTTGTGCTTCGATTGACTCTACTTGAGCAAACATATCAAGACCAGGGTCTTTCACTTTTTCCCCCACCTTCTTATCTACGCTGTATTTCCTTGATTTTTACCTAAGTTTCTCGGACACCCAAAAGCGGGGGCTAAAAAACGTCGGATAAACAAAAGTGACATTTCGAGATAAAGTTTCCAGACACAGCTCCGCTATGGTCTCCTAGTGTCTTACTGAGTTTCCCCTTTTACACAATTTTTCGCGATTCGCAGATATCATCAACCCGTTTCCGTCGTCTTTGATGGTCAACTATCTTGTGATTTAGCGAGTTCGTTCGAAATGAATGGTTTTTTTTAATGTTTTTTTCCCCTTTATTTGTTGTTTTCGAGGCGTGCTATTCTACGAATTCTCATCATTTGTTTCGGGGTTAGAAAAATGGGGGGAGGATATGGCGTTCAAGAATAAATGGATTTGTAATTTTTTTTCTTCAAGGGTTTCATTTACGAAAGGCAAGATATCGCGAAGTCACTGTTTTTTTCCCGTCTTTCTACCAAAGTTTTCTCAAATAGAAGCAATTCCTTACCTGAAGGTTTATTCTCAATACATTTTGTATGCCTAACTTCTCCAACTCCATTTTAACCAGGAGAGAGGGAGCTACGTAGCAAGGGGAAGCAGCGTGTGGAAGCAAGACCTCGCGACGTAACCTCCCCCGCCCTTCTTCTTCACAAGTTTTGCCTGTAGAAAACCGATTCCAACAAATTAAGGCAAGTGCAGATTTCCTATTCCAGCGCCATCATATATTCATATATTTGTTATTTGGACATTTTGATTAAAAGGTAACAAACAGTTACTACCTCGATCCTGAAAAGGTGTAGGTAGGGGACCCATTATTACTATTCACCCGGCCCCAGCGCAATTAATTTTTTTTTAAAAAAAAAGACCCCTGCTTTTTTCGAGAAACAGGGGCAAGAGCTTCACACGACAGTTACGTTGCTCTCTCCTGAGGGACGGATCCCGCGGAACATTATCTGCTACAAGCGTAATGAGCGTTGTATTATTATTATTATTATTCTTCTTCTTCTTCTTCTTCAGGGAATCCACGAGGCATACTTACATACTTTTACATGTGAGCGTATTATATACACTATATGTCACGGTGTTATGTACCGTTTCATATTCTTCCCCACTCCCGCCTTCATTTCCGTCGTATTTCGGAAGGGGGAACCGCCAGGTCGAGAGTACTCTATACCTACGGACCCAATGTGCCTGGTCTCGGGATGTCAGGTACCTACCGGGAATAAAAATGTCAAAAAAATTGCTTCAAGGCCGCATGACTAGAAAAGCTAGGGGGGTGGGAGGGTTGTTTAAATTGACTAGGGAGAGAGCTGGGGTAAAGGGATTGGGTGAAGGTGAGGAGGGTTATTATGCAACAAGGGTTGATTTTGTGACATTTTCATGGTGCATATAACTCTTTTCTAATAACTGTAGGCCCTGGTATTATTATTATTATTATTATTATTATTATTATTATTATTATTATTATTGTTATTGCTCATTTATTATATTTATTTCTGATTTGCTACCTTTAATAGTCGAGGGAAGATCTAGAATTTCCCAAAAATACCACTTTGGCACTACTCCTTGAGCAGCACTGGAGGCATGTTGCTTTACTCACCTGTAGACCGATTATGTACTGACATGAAGCAATATAATACCCATCCTCATCCCCAGGTCTGCTATTTTTGTCACCAAACCCTCATCAGATCCTGGCTTCCCATTTTCAAGCCCACCAACAAGTATGTTCTCCATCTTCGAGTCTGCATCAAATTGGGTTAGTGACACCCAAAATTCAATGAACCTGGTTAGACATAACCTTGTGTGTGTATTGTCCCCAAACCAAACAATATTCCCTTCATCACAGATTGGATCTCTCTTGTAGAGAGTGGCTGTGCCATTTGTACATTCCAGAGTGACTTTCTAAAAGACTGCAGCACTATCATTGAGGGTTCAAAGTCTGATAATAGTGGGATCACATCAAGCATTCTTCAAAGATGCTTTGAGTAGTAGAAATATTCCTGCATCTGCACCTTCTTTGTAGAATTTGGCTATCCAAGACCATTATTGGTATCTAGCTGCCTAATAACAAACTGATCAGTCTCATTGGCCTCAGTCGATGCACTCCAGATATGAGAGTGCTTGCCTTTGCACTAAACAAGAGGGTCAAGTAACATGTAGGTTTGGCCACACTTTCTAACAACTTTCAACCTGCAGGACAAGTTTTGCAAAGAGGATGACATGGTATTGGTGTGATGCTAGTTGCATGCAATTACCAGTAGATATTATTGGAGCACCAGCAACTGAGAGCAAAGTCCAATGGTTTCCTGGATATCTAATGCAGACCAGGGACACTGGCTGCTGCATGGAGAGCTGACACTAAACCTGGTATGGTAAGTGATAAGCCTTATCCATCAACGAGCGTTGAAAATACGAGGAGGCAAAAAGGAAAAAAAGATTCCAGAAAAAATAAAATCGAAAGGTCGATGACAAGATTGACTCCACCGTGGCGTTGCAGGATCGATATGCTGCATGGTCTGCAGGAACAAGAACTTAGAAGAATTATTATTATTATTATTATTATTATTCTTCTTCTTCTTCTTCTTCTTCTTCATATTTTTCTAGGCTATGCAGTCGAAGACTATGATAGCCCCACCTCACTAGCTTACTATAATTTTCAGCTACTTTCCTAGTTACATTTCATTTCATTCCTCTTGAAGAACAAACAAGAAAAATAAAGAGATAAACAGGCTGCTTGAAGCTTGAAGGACTGATGCTGATGTTTCACACCATGCAGATCAGATCCCGCATCCTCGCTTCACAGTGCTGGAGTATGTAGATAAAATGTCACTGGTCAGGTTCAGGGTATGCGATTATTTATTAAAACAACGTAAAAAAGTCTCACTCATCCTTAGAGTAGCGTTGCAACTAGGAGGAAGTTATCCAACTTCTCAAGTGCAGCCTTTTTAAGTTTCTCGGAAGATGCTAGCTTTTTTTTCTTTTCGAGCTTTTTGTCTTTTTTTTTTCTTTTTTTTTTCTCTCACTCTTGGTTTTCACATAATCTCGAGTGGATGTGCTGTGTGGTTACGCAGAGCAGAGGTTGGGGGGGAATGGCAAGTGATCACCATGGTTTCTCTCTCCCCTCAGAAGACAGCGCGAAAATTCCTTGTAGGATATTCTCAGGGGTCTCTTTTGAAGACTATACATAGTATATACATATAGGGGAACGATGTTCTCTTTCTCCGAGGGAGGGTATTCCATCATAACGTAGGATTTCCTATTTATATCGATCAGAGTATTGGGGGTTGTTGGGGCTGGGGCTGAATGTTGACAGGTCAGATTCTTTGTCAGGAGTGTTTGCGTGTTACCCGACACAGCAGCGGATGATGAAGTATGTTGGATGTCCCGCGCGATTTCCTTAGAAAATGCGGGAACTTTAAACTTTGAAAGTTTGTTACCTTGCATAATAATAGCGATCGCCCAGCAGGAATCTCCGGTGGCTGTGTGCTGTTGGCTCATCGAAGCTTCTATGGAAGTTCTAGACAACGACGACGGCATTGGATGGGATGCTCCTGTTAGCACTAGGTATCAACGCAGGAAAAATAAGGAGAGTGACAAAATCTGAAACGGGGGCAGCTGTCAGGCACACCCTGTTGAAACACTGTTGATGTTGGCGGCCTTCAAGGGCTTGATGTTTTACTGTGGATTAAGGGTCATGATATATATGTGGAGATGTATAGTGATATAAAGTGATTTTCCACACGGAAAGCAAGAGGAAACCGAGGTTTGAAGTTTAATGAACATAGCGCCGGCATCATATCGAGATCGTGCACGCTCCGATTAACTTTTGCCCGGGTAATAGCAAACCAGAGACAGAGAGAGAGTAGTGAATATCCACTCGTACCCAGGAACACGGCTTTCCTCGCACCACCCCCCATTATTATTATATGGGTATTCTTGGTTGTGTGATATGGGAACAGGCTGTACCGAGACCATGGGGATGGCTGTGGCCCGGCAGAGCTACACGTACTTACCTCCGTATGTAGGAACGCTACACATCTACGAAGGACGAGCGTGGTACAGAGCACAAGGAATTCAGCAGGCTGCAGTAGGCTGCAAAACATTGACGAGGCCTCGAGATCTTCACGGCGCTCAAGAGATCTTGTGTGCACTGGCGGACATAATAATATTCAATATTCAACTGAATACTCCGTTCTCCGTAGTCTGTAGTCTGCACGGATAGAATTGCGCGACAAAAGATGTGACGGTGCTTGCTCCGAGAGAGACGTGGGTCTGGAGGCGTGCCCGTGGCGTGGATCGCGAAGAACATGAAAGCCTTGTATCTCAGTTGAGTTCGCTAGCCCTGGTCGGACGTGCTGGTGAAAAGCCAGAAGCATCGCGCATCCAGCCAACCAGTTCCACTCGGGGCAACTAGCTCAGTCGTAGTCAAGCCAGCCCGCCAGAGAGCCGGACGCTGAAGACCGTCCCAATTCGGCATCGCTGCGCTCACTAAATTCCCCACTTTCTCCTGAACTTCTCCCTGGAGGCTGATCTGCCCAGACGGAGAACCTCTCTTTTTGCGTTCCTAGCAGTTCGTCGACGACCTCTTTCGTTCTCCATCAGCCATCCAATTCTTTTGGCCGTCTTTCTTTTTTCACTTTTCTTATTCTTCTTTGCTTTTTTCCCTTCACTTCAGCTTGACTGCTCGTGACCACCCGGGCAAACATTACATACCTGGTCTACCGCCCCGTTGTCGTGGCTGTTGTCGACGCAAACATAGACCTCAGCTTGACAAACGGAGATTCCATCCATCCATCAATCGCTCCTTATCACCCCGGTTTTCGCATTGCTACACGACATTGCAGGTTTAAGACAGGTCGCAAGCTCAGCCGTTGGGTTTGCTTACATGAGTACGTTTGTTGTTATGTTACTTATGCTCCTCGTCGTCTCTCCTGGCGTCGATGAGAGGTGCTGCACTCTACTCATCTTTCCAAATACCCAGCTCTCAGCTCCGGGCCGCTTGGAAACTTACACGAGCTGGCTTCCGCTGCTCAATTTCCTCGCGGTGGTGCTGGAGTGGATTACCTTTGCTGTTTCCCGTTCCCTTTGTTGCCCATCTATTTCCGCCTGCAACCATCCATCTCCCCACAAACGCGTAGCCACATTAGGCTCATGGTGATTCATACCGCAAAGCAAACCCATCAAAGTCAATGCTGACAATAGCGCCGTGTTCTAGGTTCTTTGTGATAGAGGCTGTTTGAGTACTGCCCATCCGGGCACTACCGTCGCTCCTAGCCTGAAAATTGGCTCGTGGCCAACGCGAGCCAACGAATCCCCCATTACACACCGTCGTTCGTTCGCGTGTAGTTAATAGACGTCCTTTCTTCCACCATGCAGCGCGATTCTCTGTCGGAATCGCCTTACCAGATGTCCAATCGTCACGGGCGCAGTGCAAGCCTATCCGGTGATTATCATCACTCAACACCAAAGCAGGCCATGCGCTGCCCACCGCGAGTCCGCCCAGAACCCCAGTTTATTGCTGCCACAGCTGCTGCTCAGATCGTCACTGCAGACCAAGGCCTAAATGCTCTGGATTCGCCTACCGGCACCGGAGGTGCCTTGGTTGCGCCCGCTCCACTCGCCCTATTGAACGGTTTTCTTGACAATATGCTCTTTAACATCCTCTTGAGCGCAAAATCGACCAAGTTAAGCGCAATCAGACCGGCCTTGTCTGACGTTCTCAAACCACGATTGGCCAAGGAGGTGATTGCTGCTGCAGACGATGAACTTAGCGAATACTTGGGTGGTAGTGACGACGACGAATTGTCAGACTTTCATGGTGGAAATGAGCCGCCTGGAGACTTTGAATTGGAGAGATCGTGGAAGTTGACCCGCCTACGATGTATGGTTTACACAAGGCTAGGCGATATGGAGGAAGAGGACGAAGATGAGCATCTACGCCGCGAGGGCTTAGATGAGGATAGTATGGGCCCTGGACGCTTCTCGAGTCGCATTGGCCATATCACCCCTGCAGCAGCCATATTTCTTACATCAATTCTAGAATACATTGGTGAACACGCCTTGATACTTTCTGGGGACGCTGCTCGAACTAGGATTTCCATGGCGAGATCTAGAAGCCCACAACATGAACAATCGGATGCGTCCTGGGATCAATTCCAGAGATTGGTCGTGGAAGAGATGGATATGGAGAAACTGGCCTTGAACTCGACTCTTGGACGGCTATGGCGCACTTGGAGGAAGAATGTTCGGGCACCCATGCTCTCGAGGACTCTTTCTCGAGAGTCCATGCTTCGCCGCTCCTACCTTAGCGCAAAGACCAGAAGTAGACAGAGCAGCATCGGAACTATTGATGAGCCATCTGTCCGCGGGCTTTCCCCTCAACCGCCTCTATCGGAAGACGCAGAGCTTGTTGACCCTGCTGATATACCGCTTCCGTTATTAGATAATGATATAGATGAGATCGAGGTTCCAGGCTTTACCGCCGAGCTTGCAGTGGCTGTTCCAGCGCGATCCTTCCGCCCAAGAAGCCTCTTCTTGTCAGGTTCAGAACTGTCCACCCCCACAACGCCTGAGGGGACCTCTCCAATTTTAGGGCTTAAGAGGGGAGAAAATGACGTCCGCTCTCACACACGCTCGTACTCGTTGCCAAATGCTGCCTCCATTGTATCACCTACCTCGACCCCATCGACTGATACTGGGTCCGCTGCGACACTCCAAGGAGACCATGACCAGCTGCCGACTATGCCCGAGGACGATGAGCCCACCTCTACCTCGAAGGAAGATATATTGCAACCGACGATATCGTTCCCGCACCCCGAGACTCATCACACCGTTCAGGATCAAACCGGTGACGATAATGATAGTCGCAGCGAGCAAACTGGGTCCCTTAGGTCCACTCCCCGTTCACACAGTAGCGCACATGGTAGGCCAACAAATGGGCCAAAATCCACTCGGTACCCTGTTAAACGAGTAGACTGCCACGAAGATACCACCACCCACACAATACCACAAACTAGCGTCGAACCGTCTCTGCCTCGCAAATCAAGCGCAAGAAAGAGGCCTTCTCTAGATAGCCAAACAGCTGTCGGAGACCGCAAGCCTCGCCCCGTCGAAGGAAATATTCCGACTCACCGCGATGCATTCCGTGAAGATGACTATGCATCCTGTGCACTTCAACCTTCCAAAGGGGAGGAGAGCCAAAAATCTACGCCTGGGCCTCAAAGCTCGATTGTGGAGACCTCATTCGTTGCGAAGCCTATACAACCTCCCTCGCAACCTCCAAGATTAACTCCGCTCCGAGACCTGGTCAAAACTGCCAGCAGCGCTCCGTCCACTCCGCATGGAGATCCGTCTCCAGGCGCAGCTGACTCGCTCTCGCTCTCTGGGGAGAGCGAGAAGTCACATCGGCCTTCCATCAAGTCACACAGCAACTCCAAATCTTCTTCAATTAGTGGAAATACAACGCCTCGCTACGCAACCCAAATTTTACCTGCAGGTATTGAGCGTGCCGCTGTTCAGCGAGTCGCTCTGACGCCTTCCACCCCGCGCGATATGACACCTAAACCACGTCGGTCTGAGAGTATATCGAGTTATCGAGACAAGCGACCGATTACTTCCGGATCAAGCACATCTCAAGTTTCAAGCAAATTCAAGGGCCTCGTAGGTTGGCAAGCGATTGATGATCGTCAAGTCCCTCTTCCAACACGCACATCGTCAGAGACAAATGGAAGACAGTCTAGAACCAACGATTCCCTTTCAGACCCTTCAGACTTGGAACAACTGATCCAAAGTGATGAAACTATCCACTTTACCCTCACGCCTCGTAACATGAGGGAGATGGAGGTAAGTTACGCCACCATTTTATGTGCTTGACTTTAAGGTATTAACACTTTTCGATAGGATCCTAATTCTCCTCGCTGGGCACCAACTCGGACAGACTCATCTGGCATGCCTGACGATGCCAAGAGCGCACCTTCACACGTGGGTGAATCCCTACATGATGGCATTGAGGATGCATCTGGCCACAACATGAATGGACTAAGAATCTATTCGTCCTCGTCGACTTTGTCCTCTAAAACTAAAGAAGCTGCGACGCCGACTCTGGCCAAGCAAACTCCTCAAAAGAAGCTGGCATACCAAGCGCGTGAAGCAAGAGTTGTGCCAGATTCTGTGAAAGATTTTGCTGACTTTATCCGATCAACCGGCCCAATAGCGGAGGAGAATAATAAAGTTCCTCTGCACAGTGCCACTCGGCCTTCAGGCTTGTCTAATGGTGGCCGCCGGCCCAGCGCATTCACTCAAGCCTCAGGTCCAGGATCCCCCAAATCCATGGATTCAGCTGCGCAAAGCACGATGTCCCAGCGATCCCGACCACGCCTGGAAGCACGCGCGGCCGTTGTCGCTAAAGATGATAGAACAGCTGATCTCATCGATTTCATTCGGGAAGGCCCTCCAAGTCATGAATCACACCGCATTCCACGGACAGTGGCTCCGTTCCGGTCAACAATGGACTCAGAGGAATTCCAAGCCTATAGCCCTGTCAGGGCTGAGCACAAGACCTTGACCCAAGGCTCTGTAACTAGTTTACAGGGTAGTTCAGCCATGAACAAATCCCTCCCATCTTCGTACAACTCGCGAACTGGTCTTCTCGAATCTACCAATCGTGCCAATAACCAAATGTACGGCTCTCGCGCATCTTCGGCGGCTTCGCCAATGCACGGCTCCAGCAATGGGGGACAACTACCAGTGAGAAAGCAGCGTAGAGTGAGGGATCCTTACGCCATTGACACGGACAGCGAAGACGAATTTGAAGCTCTCGACTCTATCAGAGCACCCAAAGAAGAAAGCCTCGCCGACTTTTTGCGTAACGCTCCCCCACCCCCTACCTTAGACCAACCTCCTCAACTCTTATCCATCAACGCACATGCGGCTAGACCCTTGCAAGCTGCTAAGCCACGGTCCAAGAGCACTGCGTCTTCTATGAAATCTCGGTTGATGCGCACCACGTCTATGGATAAAAGGCCGTCGTCGAAGCTATCACGGTCTTCTCTCCGTTCCCATAGGTCCACTGCCACCAGCCCCCCTACTGGTGTACCCAATATTCCCCCTCTTCCGTTACATGATAACTCGCTCCCAAAATTCTCCGGTGGCAGTCCTCAGTTGGACAACTATGTTTCTCATATTGGAGCCCAGCGAAATGGTGGAGCCAGTCCCCTTGCGCGATCTCCGTTGGAGTCCCCAGGTGCACAGCGTTATGGCAGAGAAACTGGAACGGCTGCCCTAGCCGACTTTTTCAGGAACACTGGTCCTGCCACGCCTTCAGGCCTGCACTCCTCGGCTTCTTCCTTCAATATGGAGAATGAAAAGGGCTCAAACTCATTCAGCAGAATGTTCATGCGTCGGAAGAAGCAGTTGATCTGAGCATATCTGTGGCCAAATTTCGACCTCGCTTACATACCCATTTCCTAATTTTCGCTTTCTCTTCAACCCTTTTCCTATGTACCCTCCGATTTATTTTCCTATCTCTCCTATGTAGATCTTGATATTTGGATATTCCCTCGGTGGATTTTTTTGAGGTCATAACCCTCACTATAATGATTTTCCTAATCTGTCTTGGTAGAGGGTTTCTTTCCTTCTGCGTCTCCACAAGTATGATTAAACTCTTCTCAGATATCATGTCTCAATGGCTTTCTTTTACTTGAAATTTTTCCCTCCTTATATCTGTACCTGATACCTGCCACGTTCTTCTCTACCCTTGACAACTCCCTACTGTTATCATTGCCAAGTATTTTCTTCAAACGCAGCGTTGGCGCCTCGACCTATATCTCCCTTTTCCCAAGGTTTTATTTTCTTTGCTTTTCTTTTATGGCGGATTATGCCCCTCTCTCCTAATCTTGTTGCCACATTGGATATCTATATCCTCTATATTACCTATTCCCGCTATTCTTTTCATGTGTCTTGGAACGGTTCAGCGGCACGTTTAGTTGGGAGACTGTAACCGCTATCTGTGTCTGACCTGTATCTTTTTTCTTGGGGTGCCTTACTATCTATTCTTTTTTCTATGATGTGGAGGCTATTTTGTGTACCTTGGTTTGTTTTCTTCTTTTCTTTCGGAACACTGACAGTCGTCAACACTTTTGGCAAAACGGCGAGCCCGGACCCCTACTTTTTACTCGACTTTATTTTTTGATTGTATTTCCTTTTTCCCATTAGGATATGAAGCTATATCAATATATTTTTTTTCCAAGTTCTTGGATATTATTACATCTGCCCTGTCCAATGTAGAGAATTATCGAGTAAATTGCTTCAGTAGAGGAATGCTATTGAGTCTCTGATACGAACAGAGTATGAGTTTGATTGATTTTACTTCTTTGCAATGACCTGAGGTAGAACAATTGAATCTGCAACGTGAACAGCTCTTTTATTTCGAAAAAGTATGAAATTCGCGCAATCGCGATGTAGAGTTTCTGGTGAATGATGGAGCCGAGAACACCCGGAATATCTTTCCTCCGGGTCATCCCCTGACCATCAACCCAAACATATTCGTGGCATCACAGCGGGCGAGAGTGCAAGCTGGGTATACATTTCGGGGACCACCAAACAACTTCCACCTTCTCCCTCCCCTCTCCGCGCCCGTTGCTAGTCGCACTCCTCTTCAATCCGAATACCTTAGCGCGGAGCTCCTCTGTTTTCTCTTTCCTCTTTTTCTCTATATCTCCGCAATGATGGCGGGTTTCTCGAGTCCGCGCAGCACTCTGATGCTCCTGTTCCAGCTACTTCTCTTCTGCGTCATCCCGCTTTCGGCCGCGCTCAAGTTTGAACTCTCGTCACAGCAGGGCAAGAATGAGCGGTGCATACGCAATTTCGTCGGGCGCGATCAGCTGGTCGTTGTTACTGCGGTTGTGAGCGGGCAAAAGGGCGATGGGCAGGTTGTCAATATGCATGTATGTGTTTTTCTCTCCTTTTTCCTCTCCCCTTAGGTGGGGGGTCAGGTGTAATTGGGCCTGGAGGCAAACTCCATGGGTGATTATTTTGACTGACTGTGACGGGGGCTTGATTGGGGGGCAAATAGATTAAAGATTCCATGAGCAACGAGTATGGACGGCCGAAGGACGTTGTGGGCGAGACGAGGCAGGCATTCACGCCCAGCTCGGATACTGCTTTTGATGTGTGCTTTGAGAATGTTCTCACCAGTGGACGACGTACGTATCTAATGGGCGCTCCCCCGGTTTTCCATTGGACCTTTCCAAAAAATCAAATTTGGTTTCTAACGCCCTCGTCAACTTTTTTTTTTCTTAGACCCGAACGGCTTCCCAACCCGCGACATCGAGCTAGACATCGACATTGGCGCCGACGCACGCGACTGGTCTGCCATCCAGGCACAGGAGAAGCTCCGACCCGTGGAAGCTGATTTGCGCCGCATTGAAGCCATGGTTACCGAGATTGTGCAGGAGATGGATTATATGAGAGTGCGCGAGCAGAGTCTCAGAGATACGAATGAGAGCACGAATGAGCGGGTTAAGTGGTTTGCGTTTGGTACAATGGGAATGCTGGTCGGATTGGGCGCGTGGCAGGTTGTTTATCTGAGGGCGTATTTCAGGTGAGATCCTTTTTGCCCCCCTCCCACCCTTTTTTCCCCCTACTTTACCATTTTCGTGTTATTCTATGTGCTGGGGATTTCTCTAGTGTCTATCGTTTGAGATAGACTTTTACTAACATGGCATGTTTTCCTGGGTTCTAGGTCGAAGCATCTTATCTAAAGCACACACCTATTGTTTACGACCCCAGTTCGACCTTTTTCTTTTTTTCTTACCTTTTCGCAGTTTGTTTTCCCACCTCTTTTTTATGTCCTTTCGTGCGTTGCAAAAAAAGACATGCTGTGACGGAAAATTAGAAATAAGAGAGAGGGATGATGGGCATATGAGTTTATATATCTCCTCTTGTCTATGGATTTAGCGTGTTGCCCCCTTTATATGTGATAATAGCGTCAAACAAGTTTTATTTTTTTTGGACGGTATATATGTACACATATATCTGTTATGAATTGTGTTTTTGTGATGGCTACAGTTGTTCTGGAGCATATCAATTGGTTCATTTGTCAAGGCTAGATATCGAGCTTTACAACATTGAACAGTATGCCATGGAGGAGTCTGCTCTCACTAGGTACCTCTATACTCTGTAAGATGGGGTTGCAACTTGCAGCCAGTCAGAGCATGTTTTGAGCCTGTTTCCCAACTGTTGACCTGGAACCTGTGCTGCTTTTGCTTCATGAACTCCAATGTCTATTCAAACTCCTATCTTTTGCACACAATGCCAGCCATTGTAATATTGTGCTCTACTACTACTGCTGCTGCTAATATACTACAAGATACCTAATATTCTGCAATTCAGAATGTATAAATTCACTCTCTTCCACTGCTCTGAGTATTTTCTTTTCATGTATTCTTTTTTCATACCTCAAGCTGCAGTTATATTAACAAAGTTATACAAATCTGACACGTTTGCTATGTTTGCTATGTGGCACGCTCCCCTGTGGTTGGTAGTTGCTGGTCTTGATGGGGGGTTACATTAATATACTTGGGGAATTTAGCCGGTTTATCTAGAAAATTGGCTGGCAGCTAGATAGGGATTCTAATACTTATTCTATATCCCTCACCCAATTCCTCCACAACCCCCCCTAGTCAGGCTGGCTCCCAATTCCCCCATGAATTCCCCCCCTAGTCAGTCCAGCCCCTAGATCGAGCTCTTCCTCACTTAATTTCCCCGCAAATCCCCCCAAGCCTATATATTCAAACGAACGGGGTGGAAGCAGCTCAGCTAGCCAGTTAGGAATCGGGGTGCAGGCTTCGTACAGGGAATCCTATAGAAATGAATGCTAGCTAGGCCTAGGGAATGAAAGGGTTAGAAGCAGCTCACCTAGTCAGGGTCTCTAGCTTGAGCTCCTTGCTGCGCAATCCAATACTGAGTAGACCATTCCTTATAGTCGAATCATTCTCATTCAAATAATCATCCACTGTTAGAGGCTCTTAGGGTTTTTAAAGAAGAGATTTCTTCAATTCTTGTTTGCCCCTATCTTTGACTAAAGAATCAAGAGACTCTTGAATATTTTCTTTCTGCTCAAAGTGTAAAACCTACTGTCATTGAATTTGTTTATGAAATATACTCTTAGACTTTTTATTAATTCTCCAGCAGTTAGAGCAGGTTTTGAAAGATCTAAATAAACCAGCTTTGCAAATCTGATTACAACCTGAGCAATATCACAGAGAGAGGGAATTGAGTGAGGAATTGAATAAGATATTGAGCTTCATTCTCTCTCCTGTATTTATTGCATCTGTGGCAGAATTGGCAGTTGACTTGGTGATAGTTCTCTTCATCTCTTTGCATAAATTCATGAATAAGTCTGAAGCTCTTGCAACATAAGCACTTAATGCGATTTTTCAGCATTTTGAAAAGGTAGGTAAGAAGGTAAGAAGAAGGTAGGAGAAGTAGATAAGCTGGTAAGAATAATTTAAAGTAGTGATCATATGACAGTACCGCACAACACAGACTATACGGAGTATATTTTTTATATATGGAAAGATTTGTCTAGTTTTTTTTTCTGATGTAACCTTCTACTATCTTATTGCTATATTGCTTTGTAAGTCATAGTACTGAAGGTTCTTACAGATTGATAAAAATATTGTAGGGGGCTTAAGGTCGTAATATTTGAGAAGAAAGGTCAGGGATAAGTAGTGTGGATGTGGATGATCTAGACTGCGTTCGAGTTCGAGTTTAACTCGCTCGAGTCCGACTCGAGTGGAATAAAATAATAGCTAGAAATAAATACTCGACTCGGGAACTCGTCGAGTTGCCCCAGTCTTAGCGCGCTCACTAGTAGCGCAGTGACCTCCGGACTACCAGAATAGGTGAAGATCTGGTCAACTCGCTGAGTACTTGGCGCTCCCCCAACTCGGGGCGAGTCGACTCGACTCGAACCCGACTCGAACGAGTCTATTATGTGGATCTTTAAAAGATGTCACTATACCATTAGAATTGAGGACCAGCCTGCTTGCTACCACAGAAACTTTATTATGAACCATTAACTACAGCTCAGTCTTGACATGATTGGGATTCTGGAGATTTTTCATGCTGGATTTGCTCAAAACTGCAGAAGAGCATTATCATGTGAACAATGGTGCAACGAGACTGCCAGCCATTATTGACTACATCCCCAGATTGGCAGGGTGGCTTTTTGAACATGGGCTATTGGCGAACTACGTATCCTCTAGGCCATGTGGCTTCAACATGGTACTGAAAGCTGGGCGACGGGTTTTCCCAAAACGAAACGGCAAAGCCATAGTGCCCCGGAGAATGGCCGTGGCGAATGCCATGAAATCAAATATCGAGCCCCCCATGCCGGACCCCGTTGAGTTTTCTCCCCGCATCCTTGAATTGCTCCATGCATTTCACATGACTATAACTCAGATTAACCAATCAAAGGCCGAGAAATTGCTTTAAGCTCAGCAAATCAGACCTCCGGCCTGGTGCCGAACCAGATTTCTGTGAGCATCCGCCGCCATTTTATATTATTGCTTTAGCTCGCTTCGCTCACTCCGCAAATTAACATTTCGCTTGTATACTCATGCGACCTCCAAGGGAAACAGACCCTGACGCTAGCCAGTATAGGTATAACATTGAGGGTCCCCGGCAGACGGTTCGCTTGGATGAATGGTTTTTCCCAAAAGAAACATGATTGTATAAACATTCGACACGGGGAGAAGCGGGGCTGCCCGGAGGTGTGCATCTTATGTTCCTGGTTATTCTTCGGAATCAAAAGCAGTTGCTATGGGCATGATGATTGAGCGTCTGTTATTTAGGCTCAGTTTATTAGCCCGAACAATGATTTCCCGATCTATAAATTGAACGGGTTTCGCCTGCTCGTCGCCCTCCTTCTCTGAAATGACCAGCGCCAACATTTCACATCTTATCTGTTCCCAGTACAATGAAGTTCTCAGCCACTCTTGTCGCCACCCTCGCGGGGTTGGCAGCTGCCTCTCCAACGTCCTCTCATCTGGAAAACAAAGCGAAGAGAGCAACTATCTCGAACTTTGTTGGTACCAATGCCTATTGGCTCCCAGGTCTCAGCGATGCAGACATGGATACTGCCTTTCGAGCGTTAGTCCGAATTTTCTAAGCTTACTTGATACCTACTGATATGAACTTCTGCGTTTAACTGCTGTTACTGACTGAGGTAACGATTGATAGTATGGCAAATGCTGGGATGAAGGTAGTTCGTACATGGGCATTTAACGATCAAACCAGCTGCAGCGGCTTCCACTTGCAATGTTGGTCTGGCGGCTCGCCTACGATAAACACGGGCACCAACGGCCTGGGACGACTTGACGCAGTTGTTAGCAAAGCTGAGACTTATGGAATCCAGCTCATTCTGCCCTTTGGTATGCCTTTCAATTGTCCCTATACATTACCGGGCATGGATCAAGCTGACTTTGAAACCGCAGTTAACTATTGGGATGACTACGGCGGAATGAATGTTTACGTCAGCCAGATGGGAGGCGGCAGCACGTCCGCGTTCTATACCAACTCGAACATCATTACAGCTTATAAGAACTACATCCAGGCTGTTGTGAACCGTTACAAGAATTCCAACGCTATTTACGCCTGGGAACTTGCCAATGAGCCTCGCTGCCCAGGATGTGCCACCTCCGTGATCACCCAATGGGCAACATCAATCAGCCAGTATATCAAGCAGCTCGACCCCTCGCATAGGGTTGTACTCGGTGACGAAGGTTGGTTCAACCGCGGCAGCGGCGGCTACCCTTACCAGGGTGGAGAGGGTGTTGACTTCGAAGCCAACCTGCGCATTGCCACACTCGATCTGGGCACTTTCCATATGTATCCCAGCCATTGGGGTGAGTCGTATGAATGGGGCAACCAGTGGATTGCTGACCATCAGGCAGCCTGCAAGGCAGCTGGCAAGGACTGCATCCTGGAAGAGTATGGAGTGGGCGAGGACGGAGCTACCCGTACCACCCATATGACCAACTGGCATAACACCCTTAAAGGTGACGGTGGTGTCCCCGGTGATATGTTCTGGCAGTTTGGTCTGCAACTCAGCAACGGACCAACTCATGACGATACCGTAAGTCCCTTCTTTTGTAGCATATGTTTTAGCGACTTCGATACTAACAGTTATATATTAGTTCACGATCTACAACACCGAATCCAATTTCCAGAGTCTCGTATCCGAGTGGGCTAGATCTCGCAACGGGGGGTCTAATCCCGACCCTCAGCCTCCCACCAGCACCACGACAACAACCACTCCCAGCAACCCAGGGCCCACCAACCCCCCCGGCGGAGTCGCGGGCGAGTGGCAGCAGTGTGGCGGTCTGGATTACAGTGGCCCCACCGTGTGCGCATCTCCATTCACATGCCACGTGATCAATGACTGGTATCATCAGTGCTACTAAGTGCGTCCCGTCCCCCTGTCAAGAAGCACAGTTATCATTTTCTGACCGGCAAAGGGGAAAAAAAGGGCGGGACACGCATGATGTAACCGAACGCTCTGTTATTCGCCCCCCACCAGTCCCTGAATAATGTGCCCCTTGTGTGTGAAAAACCCCCAACGTTCGCTCCGGACTCAAGGTTCTGATGGGCCCTATATAGGATGATTCATGTCCCACATTCAATTGGGGCTAGCTGTATATAGGTTTAAATAAAGCCTCATATGTTTGAGTATTCTGCTATGAACACCTTTATCCTGTGTTAGGATCACACAACACATTTTAATGCCCCACATTTTACTATGTAGATTCCTACACCTACATTCATTAGATAGATAGAGATACGGTCAATACTACTACACTTGTGGATATACAATATTCGTACAATATGGCTCTATAGCGTAGAGCTTGTAGTCTTCATATTTTCTTTATTGGCCCAGCGAGTCAACGATTGAAGTGCAGACCCTAAAAGAACAAACTGTTGGATGCAAAAGAAATTGATGGGTTAGAGCAACCAGAAAATGAGATCAACAGAGCAAATAAGAAATCTCAGCCACCACAGAAAGATCCCAGTAGGTAGTTTTTGGGCTTGTTGATGCCAATCATCGTAGGCTTCGATAAGACCGCGCCCAGATTAGCAAGTACAGATCTCGACGAAGTCATCAATCAATTCTATCGCCGCGTCCATGTGTGAAGAACCATGGAAACAGCATACTCCACCAATAAAGGAAGCTTGTTTTCCTATCTAGTGCGCAAACACAGCAAACAAGCTGGGCGAAGGCAAGAAAATGATGTCAACCCAACACCCGAGCATCAAGCCGAGTTTCTTTCTGCGGAGTTTGGAAGAAAAATAACAACACAAACATCCACCCTCCCTCCTCACTCATTGCCGCATATATGCTTCGCTAGGTATTTCCCCAATTTAAAAAAAAAAAAAAAGCAGATAAAGAACAGCGAATATATATATACCATAGGATTATGGCAACCCCTCAATTCCTCACCCGGGCCCTGCGCCCACGCCTCCTCACGAGCTCAACTATCCCCCCTGTTCGTCGGGTCCTCTTTAACACCTCCTCCTCCTCCGGGCTCCGAGCCAACAACAAGAACAATCCCGATCTAAATGAGCGCAGCCAATCCACCGCCCCTGCGCACAGGGAATACCAGACATCCAAACCCTTAAACCCGAGTATCACAAACACCACCTCTACAAGCGCGAAAGGTATCCCCAAGGTGGGCGCGCAAAACGCGCCGCCAGAGTTCATTTCGTCCGCTGATCCGAATTACAAACCTGCTGGTGCGGAGCATGTGACGGGTGGTGGTGGCGCGCAGGCGGGTGAGCCGAGGAAACCGGACTTGGACTTGGGGGAGTTGGAGGGGATTAAGTTCAAAGTTGAGCCGTTGAAGAGAGAGGGTGAAGATACGAGTACCATGCGCGCGAGAATGTTGTGTATGTATATCTCCTTTCCTTCGCTCTTTGATTGGGAGGTTGTTTTGCCCTTGTGAATTATCTCTACGAATCGAAGCCCCTCCCTCTACACTGCCACACTTAGGACAATGTTAGGCTAACACATTGCACAGACCAAAGCCGGAAACGAGGAACTCTGGAGTCAGACTTGCTCCTCTCAACATTCGCAGACGCCTATCTACCCAGCATGACAAGAGCCCAGCTTCAGGAGTATGACCGTTTGCTGGACGAGAATGACTGGGACATTTACTACTGGGTGACGCAAGAGCCCGAGGCCGCATCAGTAGAGGGCGAAACACTGGGCGCTGAACCAGCTAAGGACACCCCTACTGATGTCTGGAAAAACGGCGCTGCGAAGAGTGGCGAGTGGGCGCAGACGGTGGGCGCGTTCAAGCCGGCGTATCGGCCTGTTCCGCAGAGATGGAAGGACTCAGAACTCCTGGCTGAATTGAAGGAGCATGTGCGCTCGAGAAAGGCGCAGAAGGAGGGCAGTAAGCCTACGAAGGGTGGTGGATTGGGCCGTATGCCGGATGTCCATATCTTTGATGGATAGAATGGGAATTGACCATTAGACTGAAGCTGTGTGAATAAGAGATGTTGGTTTGAGGGAGACATCTATGGGATAATCTTGTGGATTACTTTCAAATTGCGTGTATATTAGATAGGTATAGTATGGCTGAGATTGTATGCAAATGTATACGCTGCACAAAGACCCTAATACTGAGCAGGTTCATCGTGGGCTGCATTATCATAAAGTACTACCTACTTACCTTATGGGCCCTACGTGGTTTCAAATTACAGTACACAGGACTGTAGCTGGAGCAGCAACCTCTCTTACCCTAAAACAACCTCTCTATCAAGTAGAACAACTGTTGAAATACCCAAAAACACGGTACTTTCACTGTAATTTGAAACCATGTACGGCCCATAAGGTAGGTGGTACCAGGTAGGTAGGTAAACGCCTCGGGAGTATGAAGCTGCTCCCCATCGAAGTCACACCACGTGACTTAAACAGTCAGGCTTGGCAGGCTAGCCGCAAAGGGCCACTCGCTTAGCTCTAGGGCAAACACGCACAACCAACGGGGGCGTCAAAGTGCGCTTAGGGCTCGCGTGGATATCAGAATCGGCTCCTCTCTCTTGCCTGACCTTGTGCAGCCAATTCCCCGACGTGCTCACGGCCAACACACATTGCTCGCCCTCAATCCTCCCTCCCTTCGCACTTCGAGGTTTTCCCCTGATCCATTCAGACTTCGATCCCGAGTCTGCACATCATGGCTGAGCAGCTGGTCCTCCGCGGGACCCTTGAGGGCCACAATGGCTGGGTTACGTCCTTGGCTACCTCGTTGGAGAAGTAAGAGCTCACTCAATCCTGCGGATATTGCGAATTTTTTTCACTTGTGAGAGAGCATGGATTCTGACTTTAAAATCATAGCCCCAACATGCTTTTGTCCGCCAGTCGCGACAAGACTCTTATCATCTGGAATCTGACTCGTGACGATACCGCATACGGATACCCGAAGCGAAGCCTCCAGGGCCACTCTCACATTGTTTCCGACTGTGTATGGATTACCCACCCTTACACTTTTTGTCCCTACGGGATTGGGGAAGAAACTGAGAAAAAACGAGGCGGAATGAGCTATGGCTGACGGTTTTTTGCAACGATTAGGTGATCTCCTCTGATGGTGCCTATGCGCTTTCCGCTTCGTGGGATAAGACCCTGCGCCTCTGGGAGCTCGCAACCGGCAACACCACCCGCACTTTTGTTGGCCATACCAACGACGTTCTGTCGGTCTCTTTCTCCGCCGACAACCGTCAAATCGTGTCCGGCTCCCGCGACCGAACCATCAAGCTTTGGAACACCCTCGGTGACTGCAAGTTCACCATCACTGACAAGGGACACACCGAATGGGTCTCCTGCGTCCGCTTCAGCCCCAACCCCCAGAACCCCGTTATTGTCAGCGCTGGCTGGGATAAGCTCGTAAAGGTACGAAATATTTTTCTTCAGCTCTCCAACTTGAACTTTTTTGACCCCGATTTGTTCCGGTTTCCCCTCACGTTCTTCCACATGATGTTTTGCATAAAAAGTATTTGCTACTTCAGAGCCCTTCTGGGCCATGAGACAATTTTTCACCAAAATGCCCTGATGGAAATTCCATGATTTTTATTGTTTTTACTATATATCTTTGCCGCATTGCAAGATTTTAATATGCGGTTATGCTAAAAACAAAAATCATTGCTTATAGGTCTGGGAACTCTCCTCCTGCCGTATCCAAACCGACCACATTGGCCACACCGGATACATCAACACCGTCACCATCTCCCCCGACGGATCTCTCTGCGCTTCCGGTGGCAAGGACGGCACCACCATGTTGTGGGATCTCAACGAATCGAAGCACCTCTACTCTCTCCAGGCCGGCGACGAAATCCACGCGCTCGTCTTCTCGCCCAACCGCTACTGGCTCTGCGCTGCTACCTCCAGCAGCATCACCATTTTCGATCTTGAGAAGAAGAGCAAGGTCGATGAGCTCAAGCCTGAGTATGTTGAGAAGGGAAAGAAGAGCCGGGAGCCAGAGTGCATAAGCTTGGCCTGGAGCGCCGACGGCCAGACCCTCTTCGCTGGATACACTGATAACAAGATCCGGGCCTGGGGCGTCATGTCGAGGGCTTAGAGAGTTCTTGGCTGAGTAGTGTGTGTTGTTGTCGGGTTCTCTGGGGAACGCAGGGGCAGTCGTGTTGGCATATGTGTGTGGAAACGGGGCTTGCGCAAAATGGGAATGAGTGCGATGAGCAATGACGTTCTATTTTTTTTCTTTCTTTTTTTACAAACTTTTTCCATACAAGAAAATTAATGGGAAATTTCGAAAAAAGGGAGTTAAAAAGGAAGCTAAAGCCTCCTAAACATATACATCCGTGTGGGCCGTCCGAGAAAAGGGCTTTTGATTGATGATCACTCCACAGAGAGAAAGAGAGAAAATCTTTTTTGTTGGCTGTTTTACTATCAAGTACTTAATTCGGGCGCTTTTTGCGAGTCCCCATGAGCAAAGAAACGTCACTTGCTGATCTCTAATGAAAAAAAAAAAAACATATTTCTTTCCTTTTGTTTAAAAAGCTTGACATGTTTCCGTTTCATTTACCCTCTGATGTTTGACGCCAATGTACTCCTAGGCCGGCGCTGCTAGCTATATGGTCCTGAGTAGAGGAGCGTCTCCTAGCCCCAAATAAAGATTGATTCAACCTTCAACTCGTCCGCGCTCGACATGTAGGTAGAGCCCTCACTGCACTTAGGCTCCGTCTGAGTGACATGTAAGACTGGCAGAAAGCCTTACGGTTAGTGAGCGTTGATGATATACGTACGGGATAACTAAAAGCGCACTCCCAATCCACGACATAACATGAAGTAAACTTCTTCATAAGCATAACGGTTGTATATGTAATAATGTACAAAGATTCGTAGTAGAAATTCTACATGCCTCTGCTGCACTTAGAGCGAGCACGGCAACAGCAAGAGACAGGCTGTCAAAACAGACCCAGCACCACCCCCATTCTTACAAGTCCTTCACCCTCTTCAATGCTTCATCCGCTTTCTTCACGCCTTTCTTGAACCCCTGCGCTTTTGCCAGGGATCTTGACTCCTCGTAAAACCTGCGCGCCAGCGAAAACTCCCTTTTCATCTCCGCCAATTCGCCTAGATTATACGTCGCCGCCAGGCACGCCTGGTCGCATTCTTCGTCACGGATAGGCGATTTGATATGTTCTGCGACATCGAGGGCTTTCTTAGCCCATTGCGTCGCAGCGTCGAGTAGCTGTTCACGGGATTGTGGGAGGAGGACATCACCGCTAGCACCAGTTTGCTGAGCAGAGGGTGGAGTAGGAGGAGTAGCGGAAGCGGGGGGTATATGGTGAGCCTGCTCCGCTATCTGAGAAGCCACGTTGTTGAGGAGGACCACTTGGGCGCAGGTGGTTGATGCACCTTCATCCTCTTTCACCAATGGCAGTGCTTGGATATATAATATGGTAGCGAGGTCATGTTTCCCCCGTTTCGTGTAGAGATCCGCAAGCTCCGTGTATGCGGTGGCTACTTCCTTGAGGTTCAAATGGTCCTCGCCCTCTTCACTTAAGACCGGTAGGTCTAGTTGTCTGCGGCGCTGGAGCTCCGCAATGCCATCTTCCACGGCTCCAGAGAGAGCTTTCTCCGCTTTCTCCAAGTCACGAATATAATCGCTCGCGTACAATTCCCCGAGCTTAATACCTGCCCCTACCGTCCTCTTAATGGCCCTATCACGGAACCGCCCTTCCAATTCTTCCCTTTGGCGCAATTGGTTTTCCTCCTCCGTGGCCTCTGGATCAACCTTCTCCGACGCACCCTTCCCAGCCCGCTCCTTTTCCTGTATAATCTGCTTCCTCCGACCATTTATCACCCACTGCCGACAATCTGCTCGGATCTTCTCCAGCGTCTGGGCAGCAGGTATCACCAGCTCCGCCCTCTCCAACATCTCCACAGCCTTAAGTCTGATTCCCACCACCTCGTCCGAGAACGGGTGCATGTCTATCTGATCCGCCGCAATGAGCGCGCGCTTATACCACATCATCGCCTCCGCCGGCTTCAGGTCGATTTCCGTATAGTACACCGCTTTCCGCAACTGGTCGGTTACCGGCGCGGGGAATTTGCTGAGGAACTCGCGGCGTCGACGATGGCCGTGGATCGCGAATCCGAGCATTACCATACTCATGGATGCGGCGAGGATCATTAGGGGTAGGCCGATGGGGTGTTTGCGCCATATCCCGCGCGAGCCTTCGCGCATTTCTTCCCGGAATCGCTCCATGCTGGTTTTGTAGGATCGGACCTGGGAGAAGTGGCTTGTGGGGAGGTATCGATAGTGTCTTTGGAGATTGCCATATCGGGAAGTGAGAGAGGAGGAATAATGTCTGTTTGGGGGGAATTGGGATCGCGGGATAGAGGATATAGTAGGGGTTCTGGCGGGAAGGGCGCCGAAGTGCCTGGGGACGGCGTTGAACATGTTCTTTATATGGGTGAATGTCCTGTCATCGCATGCAATCTAGAGTCAATTCCGGGCCCAAAGTTGGTATGGGTTTTTGCGACTTTCAGATGAAGGTATCTAAGTGCGTTAGACACGCGCGCTTGGTTAGAAATTGTGTCTGAAGGTTGAAGATGTGCTTCTAGACTCGACAGGCGGCATTCTGTAAAGTTGATGCCGTATTCTTGGCATGTTTGATATGTTTTGCTGATGGTCCAAGCTTCGCTCTCCGCTCCGCCATGACGTCTTGGTATGGAGTTATCAGGGGTTATCTCATATGAATCCTAGCATATATATTCCTTGCAACAAGTAGATGCGACCAGAATAAACTGAATATTCAGAATGTGTGGGCGATATGCGCTAGGTGTGGTATGCGAGCTATGTTTCCAGTTTGAATTAATACATTCGAGCTACTATCACAAACGACTCTATCTGACTGATATATTATCTAGCGCCTCTCATATATCAGACATCAGCTACAGCAGCAAGGCCTACAGGTCGACGAAGCTCCAGATGACGATGCCGTGAGGGAAACCTACAATTTCGCGCCAGGCACCTATGGCGCTGTATACCGCGCCGACACGCCTGATCAGGGTGGCGTGGGGTATACAGATAACGCTGACTCCTCCCCCGCCGGGGACGGTAATGAAGTTGCACCGCCACCACCCCATGGGACACAGGCAAGTGAGCAAGAGCACGGCCAGCAGCAGCAAAAGTATAAGCTCCAGAGCATGAAGTGGGGCTTGGTCCCCTTCTGGACCAAACGGAACCCTGACTACCGCTCGCTGATGCGCACGATAAATTGTCGCGATGACTCGCTGATAGAGAATACGGGCATGTGGACGTCTATGAAGAAGAAAAAACGTTGCGTAGTGGTTTGTCAGGGATTCTATGAGTGGTTGAAAAAGGGCCCGGGGGGAAAGGAGAAGATACCGCATTTTGTTCGGCGCAAAGATGGGAATCTCATGTTTTTTGCTGGACTGTGGGATTGCGTCAACTATGAAGGTGTGTACAAAAAGCAATTCTTTTCTACAAATACATTTTTTGTAATGGCTGAATTTTGAGGGAACACTAATCTGATAATTGACAAAAAAACAAAATAGGCTCTGATGAAAAGTTATACACCTACGCCGTTATCACCACCGATTCAAATCCCTATCTCAAATTTCTTCATGACCGGATGCCAGTCATTCTAGACGCAGGCAGTGCTGCCATGGCAATGTGGCTGGATCCTCATCGTACAACGTGGTCTAAGGAGCTACAATCTATCCTCAAACCCTACGAAGGGGAGCTAGAATGCTATCCTGTCAGCAAAGACGTTGGGAAAGTTGGGAACAATTCACCGAATTTTATCATTCCGGTTAATAGCAAGGAGAATAAGAAGAATATTGCTAATTTCTTCGCGAGTAGCGGCAAGGGCAAGTTGACAGCGAAGAAAGGGGCTGAAGTGGCCGGTGTTGGTAAAGCAGCAGGGGATGAAACTGTGAAGCATGAAGCAGACGAAAAGAGGGACACTGCCAATGTTGAGATGACGGAGGATAATGCTCCCATGCCCCTACCAAAGGAAGAGAACCAACCATCGAAGCTCAAACGGGAGCATTCGCCCGAAGACGATATCAAACCATCAAAAACGCTTAAGATAGGTCCATCACATTCTTCCCCCGAACGCAAAGTATCTCGGTCCCCCAGTAAAGCTGGGAAATTCAGAAGCGCAACTAGTAATGTTTCAGCTGCTAAAGGAGGGGCAGCAAAAAAACTGGGCCGGGGAAACCAGCCTATCACTAAGTTTTTCAAATGAGGTTATAATATTGCGTGGGTTTACAGCTATTTACCTTGCTTGTTCTATTGAGTGTTGAGATACCACCATGTTGATGAAGATGGGCGTTTTTATTTGGGGCCTTTTGAGGGCTAGGAGCCATTGAGCTTTCATTGAAGTTTTTGCCTGAGGATTTTTTGAGAAAAGGATGTTTGCGGTTCCCCACTGTCATTAGCACAGCTTTTCTTGATATTGAACTGTGTAAGAGTGTGTATTTAAACTTTGTATAGCTGTTGGGTTGTTTGAATCTCAACATTGGATGTCTGTATTATATACTACTACATATGCTCGACTTTTTTCAGATGTCATCAACTTTGATGTACATGAATCTATGGAATAAATTCAACGCTTCAACTATAAAAGTACAAATGGATGTAGTTATGATGCCCTTTCAATGGTCAGTCTTCTTTGATGGAGACATCAAAGTCAAGCTGACGGGTATAATAGTACAGCAAAAAATCATGTTTTGCAAGCTGTAATCGCTTAGCCTTTGGTCGAAGTGAAGCTGATTAGGCCGCCCCATCTTTATGAAAGAGTCTTCCGGCATGGAAAGGAAACCCATTGCGCTTCAAGACTCACACCTCCGCAATGCGTTTGATATTGCATGGTTGACACATCCACAAGCACGAGAAAACTTCGATCGCGTATTTCCCTACGAACACATTAGGTTCCGTTGCGGGTTAACTCTACAGCTCTTTCTCCTTTGAACGTAGTCGTGCCACAAGCTTTTCCCGGAGAAAGGGGCTAAGACCGAGTCTTCCAAAAAGCCTCCTGTCAGTATCAGGAAGTCGTCTATATATTCAAACGGACTGGCACTTACATTCCATCGCGGGTTATGATTCGGTATGTTCCTAGACGATGTAAATGCGTTAAAAGAAACCCCCATTTGGGAGGATATCCATGACTGAGAGACCACACGTACCGCTCGATTGGTAATTCCCATTTCCTTCAATGTTCCCATGCCTATCCACTTCTATACTTCCAAATATATCCTCTGGCCTTGAATTCTCGTCAATATATCGCCACGGGAAGCGAGGGGGAAACGGTCTTTGGGCAACCTTACCAAGCAATCCGTCCGAACTCAGGTGGACGCCGGGTATCAGAAACATGTATCCATCCACCTCTGGCTCCCGAACCCACGCCGCCTTGGCCACTTGCTCCTCCGCTGGAGTCTCCTCCTGCACCCCGTCCAGTACCCGCTCGACGCTGTCGTTTTTGGGGGGAGAAAAACACACCACCGGATCCTAGATTCGCTCCGGCCGTAGAAGCCATAACTTGAGCTTGGGACTTCACATCTGGATCCTCATGCGCATGTTCGGAAATAACGGATTGGAGGAGCTTGTTGAACTCTGGATTTTCTTGCACGGAGTCCGGGGTTGGGGGGAGCTTAGAGGTTATGCCAATTGCTAGGCTTTCGGCCGGAGGATTTGTAGGTAGGAGAGAAAGAATAAGTGTACTTGGGTTCCTTGGATTGGGGAGGACGAACTGGAGCATGAATGTTAGAAAATATGTCTGTATGCCATTGCGTCCCATAGCTCCGAAGCTGCAGAAACTTACTATATTTTCATTGTTTGGCAAAGTAGCCACGTATCTTTTCTGAAAGAGACTCGGCCTGAAGAGCGTTCGCCGTGCGCTGCACAAGATAGTGGCCATGATGTGATAGGTTTGGAGGTGTGACTGCAATTGCTTTGGTTTGCAACCAGCTTGAAGGAGATATGCGACCTGCATGCAACGCAAGCACTTCCAAGGTTCACCAAATGATGTCATGTGATTTCGCGACTGCCGCAAAAGTCCAGAGCATCGACATCTCGTCTCGCAAGCAACGCAACAGTTGGACGTCTTGAAACCTCACAAGTCAGCCAGGTGTTACTATCAGCATATTATCTTTCCAAGTTTCGAGTCTAAGTCACTCCGTGCAGCCTCGCGATAATTGTTATCTTTTTCAGCATGATGGAATGAGACTGTTGCATACATTTTGTGCATTTAATATGGGACATTACAGCGTCGGCTTGTAATCTAGAGCCCAATTTTTTCTTTCCTTTATTTGATCCCTGTATTATGCCTAACACTTGTTGCGTTTATCACTATTCTCATAAGTGATTGATTAAGGAATCATCGGCTATTTGCTGTAGCGGTTGCACTCGTGGACTTTGACCTTTCTCCACGTCATTCCATTTCACTTAGCTGCATCCTTGGGCACATATTCCCCCTATCACATCCGGTTCTGTCTTTCGACTTCCACTCTTTTCACCCTTGGCAGATACTTGTCCGGACACGATATTAGAAAATGGCGACTCCATCGGGTAAAAATAATCCAGGGGCGACTCCTTCCCAGTTCACCTCGTCCCCTCATCCATCGGCTGTGCCAATGGGCCGCCCTTTGTCGCACAAATCACCGTCTATGAGGACACCTTCTGCGTCTGGATATGGGCATCAACATCGTCTTAGCACGTCCTCACACCAGCATCCCACACCACTTGCAGCCACGGCTTCCGCAGAGGATCCCATCTCCTTCAGCTCACCATCAGCATTGCTGGCTCTTGGACTGAGTGGTATCACTCCTTCTCCAGCAGGAAACGATGTTCTGGTCGGCCAGGGAATAAACGATACTGACATTCCGGCCATTGGGATATCAGGACTCGGGATGGCTGGTCCACGAGACCTCGAAGAAGAAAAACGAAGAAAGCTCGAGGAGGTGGTTCAACTACTTCGTGTGCGGGTGGCAGGGAGAGGTGTATGTCGCGAAGGAGTGGAGCGGCTCGCACGCCTCGAGGGTTTTGAGTGTATGTGGCAGGATAATGATCTGACAATTGCTGGAAATTCAGTGGATCTGGAAATAGAGTTCGAGCCGCACGCAGATGCTGTGAAAGATGTGAACTTGAAATATGCAACTCCCGAAGTGCAAGAAGGGAAGCGACGTGATGAGGCATCTGCCGTGTTACTGAGAGACTTGGTTCCGTCCTCCCCAGAAGGGTCAGAGGGATTCTGGAAATCATTAGATGGGTTCCACGCAAATCTACAGCACCTTGCGAAGTTGGACAAACTCAGTCAGGCTGTCAACTGCTTTGAAGCTATTGAGGGCGTTTCTGAGAGTCTAAGACGTATCTGGGAAACCGAGAAACAACGAATGCTACAGAAGGGTCCCTGGGAGCAGGTCTGCAGAGGCTCCGTTGGAAGACCCGGAATGCATAAAGGCCGGCGAATTGGACTAAGCCTTGAATACTGGGTTGAACGGAGGCGGTTACTGGATTCACAGCAGATCAAGCAGGAGGACGCGATGAACTTGGACCAACCATCCAACAATGACAAGCCGGTCCCCGCAAAGAAACCAGTGATCTGGAGCACAAGCATTGAATGCGAAGAAGGGTATCCCTCCTTTAGAGTGTCGAAGGACTGGGTTGCTTCCGACGTGTTTACTACCATGGATACTGAACAACCTGGCTCAGGTGTTGATGGGAGCGATACCGAAATACGATTGATAAACTGGATGGATCCACCTCCAACGCTCGTTTCCTCAATAAATACTGAGCCAGGCTCTATGGACATGTTGGACCAAGCGACCCCGGATTGCAGATTCGTCGCAAAATTGAAGCCTCCGGTCGATGTCCCTATCCTTGTTGCTTCAGAGATATATAGGCTCTTGGGGGTCAATTTGCCGCAGGAATTTAAGCTCAGCGCATTTGATGGCCTAGTAGTCCCGACCGTTAATGGTCCAGCTTCTGCAGACGACGATCTATTGGAAATACCAGGTGGAAGGACCAGTGACAGGTCCATCTACACCTTTACAGCGGATGGAAGTCCTGTCACACAGGATCATGCATACACTTTCCACACATTTGAGCGTGTCGGTGGTCGCACCCTCCGCGATCTTCCCTTCTCACACCCTAGACAGCTCGCTGATATTCTTCCGGTATGTGAAACTTGCCATCTAGGCTACCATTGTGACACCGATCTTTACTTAGTAAACGATGCAACTAACTTGAGTCATAGATCCTACGGCAATATGCCTTGCTCCGCAGTATTCTCAGAACAACATTCTCTACAAATAGGGAGATCAAGAAAGAGAAAAATGAATCCAAAGCTACGAACAAGTTCGAAGCGCACAAAACGGATAAGCCAGGCGTGACCTTCGTTAGCAACGTTAGCCCCGCTGTATTTAAACTCAACTCAATGCTATCTAGCGGGTCTAGCAATTCTCCTGGCCAATTTAACATTGGGGTTTCGTCGCCTTCATCGACCCTCGCCGAACGACCGAAGTCAGCAGAAAGGAAAATAGACGTGACTCTCCGGACCCCGATGTCAGCTTCTCCTTCGATATTACTATTATTTAACGTGCCAGGCTCGCCTTTGCATGGACGGTCACAAGCCATCACCGTCAACATAGAAATTGGATTGAACGGCCATATCGTCATTTCGGACGTGGCTGGCCTTTGGGAATCGGCAAGCGATAATGGTCAAGATGTTAAATCCGAGAAACAAGCGTTTTGCCAGAAACTTGCAGCTGTGCTCGAAACGGGTGAGGATCTTGGCTTGCTTGTTGAGTGGATGCTGAGAAGAATCGGTAAGAAAAACGATAATGTGGCGTGATATTCGAGTTAATAACTTGCGGCGGGTGGCCCCATATACCTTCTCCGACGGCCACTACGCCTCTTTCTCTTTGTCGTGTATGCCTTCCCGAGAAGCTTATTTTTTGTTTAGCTCGGATGGATCATTGGCCACAAGGGATGAGGTAGCCGATGGATCCTGTTCCATGGACCTTCTCCGCTGGAGCTCAGGTATAACATAGAGCTCCTCGTGCACGTGAGAATGGACATGCTCTATATTCATCGCGGCGCATACAACACATCACTGCCATCATGCTCCCCGTGCACTGTTATACAAAGCCAGCATCCCTCATCCTCCTCCGTGGTTTTATATCTTGTCATGTACCTTCTCTGATCCAAGTCAGCGTGCAGGTAGTAACCTCGTGCTTGGCGTAATCGTGTAGAATAAATGACTTCAAATGAATGGCCATATCGACAGTCAACAAACACATCTGAATCAATAATTTACCCTTTCCCTTTGAAAAAGATTTAACAACTGACTAAGTGAATACTGGGGACTTTGAATGAATAACTGCTTGGGACCTCGTGCTCCGAGTCGGCACATGATCGCCAAGCATGTGACTCGCACTGTCTGCTAAGAAACAACCCTCATCAGACGACGGGGATTCTTCTCCAACCCCAAGATGTCAACAAGTTGAAACCAACTTCAGCAAGAATATAGCTCTTCCTCGTCTTTTTATTGAAACACAAAATTATCAGCACGGGAAAACTCTGGCCACTGATGCTCTCTGTCTCCTCGGACTTCCATCGTTCCGCAATTCCCTTGACATGATGGATTCATGCAGTACTAAAACGGGGGCATCTCGTATTCTGCGGATAGTCTCATTTTAAAAAAGAATATGCCACTAAAAACAATGCCTGTCAACTTTCAGCCTCATTCGCCCACCCGGGCCACCCCTTTCTCCATATATTAAGAACCGCTTGTTCTGCCCTGCCTTTGCGGGCGTAAAAGCTTGAATAACGCCTGAAATGGCTTGAGTTTCGTCTGAGTGTGAACACATCGTTCACCCTTTACTAATGGGCGGAAAACATGGTGGAATTATCGGTTGGTCAAGTCTCTGGCTTCATAGCCTTTGGGGTATTTATCCGTAAGTTAAATTATTATACATACATTTTAAGAGGGCCGCATTCTGACGCAATCTCTGCCAGTTCAACTGTTTTTCCCTCTGGCACTTGTCGCAATAGCCGTTGCATTTCTATCTGAAGAGAACTCGATTGTTACATGGTGAGTAGAGAGAGTGTAGCCCTGCTCTGCCTTTATTTTAGCAGACTTTATTCCTGAACGTTGTGTGCGACAGGTCTGTTATTGGCCGCTTTCTTCATTCGTCACAATGGCCATCACTCCTAGGCACAGATACTGCGGCCTCAACCGGAGTGCAAAGGCGCGTAAATATCGCTTCCTGGCTGCCAACTGTGGCTCTCTTTCTCGTTATGGTGGCCTCTATCGTAACTCCACTAGGATTGTACGACTCAATCGAGGCTCGTGAGTCGCCATCAGAGTACGAATTTGCCTACGTGCGTGACGATTCCGCGTTTGGCCATGGAACGCCTCATCGTGCAGTGGCACCTTTTACCAGGAACTGCGGGGTCGACTTTGTTTGTCCGGGCACTTCAGTTGACAAGGCCTGTCGCATGCAGGGTCTGCTGGAAAATTGCACTAGCGAGTATGACCGCGAAGTTCCACAGGACTTTCTCAACTTCTTCAGTAAGGGAGCAGCGAAGTTCAGTCCTTCAGTTTCAAGCATATTTGACATCCAGTGGAGGACATATGTCAACGCCAGCGACACTTCTAGTAAAACAAGGTGGTATCTCAGCTCGGCGTTTCGCCAGCTGTCAGTTCTGATACTGGACGAGACCATCAAGCCTGTGGAAGGACTTATCGTTGACATGAAAACTGGGGGAATCGGTTTCCGCAATCATACCGTTCCCAAGGAATCACTTTCTCATGGAAGCAGATGGACTGAAGATATCCTATTCATTGAGCCAGAGACTCAGTGCGTCGACCTCAATATCACCCTCGACTTTAAGCTTCCTCTCGACGCCACCTCACGAAACTATGTGGAAAATCTTATTCTGACTGACCGTGGAGGATTCTCTGCTTTGGACCGCAACAGCCCAAAGCCCAATGAGGGACCAAATGGACAGTCTAATCTAAACTTGAGGGAAAGGGCATATGCAGCGGCTTGGATGAACAACTTTTTGACCTTGGTATATTTCAACGCCACCGACCCAGACGCAGAAAAGATCTCGCGCCTGGATGTCGAGAAGGGTGCGACGTTCCCTCTCCCATCTTTCACGCATAACACGACATTTCGGGTGGGATATGAGACTATCAGGTCCAATCTTGAATTTGGAGAGTATCTCAATCTCACAAACCGGCGTTTAACGGTTAACCGGACGCGAGAGAATGAAAACCCACACGGCGTCACCACGGAGAATTTCGATTATATCAGTGAGTAGCATGCGTGCTCAAAATCTCTTTTAAAAATTCTTAGACCAAGGTATTGACCATCCCGTAGCGATGACCTGTGGCGGATCCAGGGTCAACAGCCCTGCGAAAATCGATAGTAGTGTTGTAGGATGCGGTCTGCTCTATGGAGCCGCCAACAGAACCGACGGCAAATCTTCTCTCATCGCTGATCCGGGGTCCCCTTGGTCCGTGCCAGTATATAGCTGCGCCTCAGCGTTGAAAGCGACTATTAGGACTGTTACGCTCCAGTACAACGGCACAGGATTCGATGCCCTCAAGATCTTGTCGACAGAGCTAAAACACTATCAAGATAAATCCAGCATCCCTCTTTGGGGTGTTGAGGACCTAGAACCCATGCAACTTGACGACGCGACTCCGGCCTGGGGTATTCTCGGTACCGCAAACTCCACGAGCACTAAACACCCTTACAACATCTCCACCATATCCCAAGAAAGCCTCTATCTACCGGGATTTGTAGACCAATTCTCCGACCTTCTAAACCTAAACTCCCCAATTCGCAGACGCATGGGCCAAAATTTTCCTGGCACAGATTTCTTCCTGCGAGCCTTGCGCTCCGCGCTTTCCATCGACAGACCCAACACTTCCGGTTACCAGGGATATGCCGATTACTCTGGGCAAAGCAGCCTAGCACTGTACGCGAAATGGCAGAAACTATCCGAATCCGCCGCTAAGGCGGGGAAGATCCTAGATCTCGTTTGGACCGATGTTGCCGCCAACGCTGTCGTGGGCACGAAGGGGTGGGGCCTGACTGCGCCAACTCCGTCGTCATCGTCGTCGTCGTCGTCGAAATCTTCCAGAAAACGCGCCGACGATACAAGCACAAAACAACAATCAAACATGGTCCCCATCACAGTCTACGAGAAACGCATCCGGTACCGCATCCCGTTTGCCGTTCCTGCGTTTATTGTGCTCGCATGTACGCTTGCCGTCGTGTGCGCGCTCATCATCCTCGCAACCATAGGTAAGACGAGTCTCAAACGAATCCGCACTTTCCTAGACGCGACGTCACCGGGGAGGATTCTGGGGATATTCATGTGGCCGGAGGAGGGCAAGGTGGCAGATACGAAGGAGTGGATTAAGACTATTGGAGTGCGAAGGGCTACGGCGATTGGTGTGGGGACATCAGTTGATGGCGAGGAAGGGCTTTTGATGAGTGAGGGGGCCAATCGGGGCAGATATGATCGCGATGTGGCGGCGAGTGAGAATTCAAATGTTAGTGATGCGAAGTGAGAGAGCAACTGAAAAGAATCAAAGGCGGTTTTTTTTTTATCCTTACATATATATATATACAATACGATACACCCTTTTCAATGGAACCCGTGGGTATATTCATAGATTGGAGATTCCGTTTTTTGCAAGTCACACGGGGTTTTGCTCAGGAAAATTGTGCTTTGTTACGCGTATATTTAAGTGGAAATGTGTATTAAAATATGGCAATCATGTTTATTTAAAGTTCCACACTGAATCCCCTTCAAGGCGATGCTGACAGGAATATATATATCGCGCGCTATGAGCCCCTACGCATGAAAGCCTAGCTATTATGCTTCCAACCCACGCCCTCCAGCTACCACTTATCTCGAGACCATTATGATTGGGAGGGCCAAAGGTTAGGGCCGAGTGAAAATACATGTTTACAGCAAAGCCAATCCAATCGCTCCAATAACAGCTATATCCCCAAACACACTTCTCTTCGTTGGAACTGCGATATTCGAGCTACTGGGCGTGGCACTCGCATCTGCATCTGCCTCCGTTGTGGCGGTGGCTGCGGCAGCGGAAGTGCTACCGCTGCTACTAGTAGACGCGGTAGTAAAACGGGGAGTTGCCACGCCGATGGTCAACCCAATCTCATCAGGTAACTTTGTTGCATCATCTAGGGAAGGTGTAATTTCCTTGGCAGACTAGGGAAATAGGAGAGGGAGGAAAAATATCATTAGTTTCTAGAAATAAAGAAAAAAGGACAAAAAAATGAAAACATACAACGAGATCGCAGCAATCCTTGCCCTCGCAGACTGTCCCATCATCACAACATATCTGCAACTTGATGTTGTAGCACTGATAGCGGGGGAACTCGCCCGTGCACCAGTGATTATCTTTGCCACCGCGCTGACAGCATTCTTCGCCCGAGTCCTTGCGCGTGCATGTATATGACGTGGGCTGAGAGGATGCGCCTGACTGTGTGCCCGTGGGGAGATCGAGCGGCGGACGGGGCTGGACGGTTCCGTCCTTGCCAACTTCGCCTGGTCCACCCTGTATTTTTTTGGGATCTATGTAAGAAATTTGTCCTTTCCATGATGCTTTGGGATCGAGAAAGGTAGTATAATGCATAACGGGCATAATAATGCAAGGCAGGCGAGGTATGAAAACGCACCCAGTTGTCACAGCAGCTGTTGTCTTTCGCGACGCAGATGGCTGATTTTATTCCTCGAACATTAGAACCGTCAACGCATAATATGTATCTAAAACGCAGTTGGAAGGAAAAATAAAGTTGTTGTAAAAGGAGGAACAAACATACATCCATTCGCACAGCAATGCTGATGTCGAGATGGGTTCACACAGCCAACCTTGTCGCAAACGACATATCCCTTACCAAAACACTCTGAGCAAGTGCTGTCGCTGAAACACACACCGTCTTGCCTTGGCCTCAGTGTGCCGTCGCGCATCGCGATCATGTTTTGGGCGCCTGGGATTCTCCATTCTGCTGAGACAAGACTGTCCAGGAGAAGGAGCCCAAGAGAGCTTGAGAGATACATTGTTTTGATTCAAGATGGGAATCAAATATATAGAGAGCGCGCTCTCAAAACACTACTGGAAATCAAGGAAAAAGGACTGTCGAGGAACGCGCTCGAAGGAGGCCGAAAGGAGCAAAATCCCCAGAATTTAAATTTCTTCCCCGGACAAGCATTGCCATGAGCCGCATCTTCTCCGTCGTAATGCTTAAATATTAGTAGCAGCTAGGGGACTTAGACAAATTGACAGCATCGCAGAATACGAGGTTTTGTAAAAGGGCGGAGAGCAAAATAGCAGCGAAAGCCAGACTTCGCAAGAAAACAGCCCATATGATTTGTCGCTGACCCCTGGCAATGTATGCTAGTAAGGAGGCTCTGCACGTTAGCTTCAATCAGTGTTATTGCTAGTCTTGTTCGCTAGACTGGATCCGGTTAGCCTAGCCATCACTCGAAGTCAGCCGTATGCGTCGTATGGATTGTTGCGATGTTCCTGGTCAACACGGCGAGAAGTCAAACGGAGAACGGCATCTGTATTATGACTATAACGCTCATACACACCCAAACTACCTGCGAGACCCGAACCCGAAATATCACCAACAATTGGTTGATTGGGATAACCCAAGCGATCAAGCGCTGGCTAGGTCGATAGAGCTAACAGATGGATCTTTCAACGCCCCTTTCGCAGTAGATCTCTTCGCTGGATTGATGACACGTAAACGTTCATTGATATCAATGCATTCTTCAGAATATAACTCCCTGGGAAGTTTCTGCCCTCTCTCACAGTGCTAACAGTATGAAGGGCCGAGTTTTGCTAGTCATTGTTGGGTCAGTAAACATGATTGCTTCTAGAGCCGCTGCCATCTCGAAGTCTGCAGCGTATGCTGGATTGCTAGGCGCTGTCTATAGGCCCCATGAGTTGGAATATCTTTGTCATGCACCATTCTGTCTTGTAGTCCTCGATTATCTTGTTTCTGGCACCGAAAACGGTCTGTGACATGAGCTAATGGGCCCTCTAAGGGTGCTATGAAACAGTTAGCAATTAGAGAAGGTAATCGGCTGTGGTAGCCACTATACCATTGTCCAAGTCGCCTGGCTTAACTGTAGGTATAGGTGCATCAGGTATTGAACGGAATACGTTGTTGGGGTTGATATTTTGATCTAGCTCTATTAGTCCTCGATCGACTGGATAATACTGAACCTGAAACTCTCGTTTATACCTGCATGTACTCCTCTCAAACGGTGAAAGATAACCAGTGCCTCCTAAATGGACCTAGCGACAACCTGGGGTAATTTTGGATTTACAAACGGCTTGCCAGAAGGGTAATAATGGCATAGGTCTGTACCCATCCATTCGAGGACGATGCGCATGTTGATGGTTGGCAGCGAGGGGCTCCAGTCTTCATCCTCATTCTTCCTAATGACATCTACTGGCTGGTGATCAAATAGGCATGCTCTTATTTCAGGCAGCTGGTGAGCGCGAACCTCTCGCTCCATAAGAAGGACCTTCACCATGACGCTGCTGTGTTTGTTTAGCATGTGCACTGATTCTTCCAGGCCTGAGTATCGAAACGCGCGATAGCAAGAAAGATTTAGGCTAATGGCTTGCTTCTGGTGACGCCATGCTGCACGTAGTTGACTGGCGGTGCTACAGCAGCTTTTGACACAGAGGGTGTCTAAGAACTTCAAGGAGCTTGTATGATGCTTTTGGGCCTTTCAGAAGGCGATTAATTGACGCTGCCATTGTAGCGCCCCTGAACCGCTCAGGAACGAACGGTCGACTTAGGCCACATTTGGTTAGCTCAAGGTACCATCACGTGGAAATGCAGATAGGCGAACGGCTTCCCCAACACGGGAAGTTTGTGGCCAACGACAAGCTCGGCCGCAGTCTCCGGACGAGAGATATCATGGGCATAACCTCTCGCGCTGGCATTTATCCTCTTTTATTAAACGCTTAGCATATCTGCGGAGAAATTTGCCAATGTCAATGCAAAATCCGCTTTGCCCATTTTCCCCTCGTCATTGAGAATAGCCAGACAGCCGCTGCTTTGCTCGCCTGCCATTTTTCCAGGAGCCATCGATCCAATCACCGATACGATGATTCTGCAACGCCATCGAGTGGATTGCAACTCTGTGCCACGGGGCGAAACATGGTTACAAAGTTGTTGACCACGGGATGTCAGACCAGGATGCCTTGTTGAATCCCTGGAAAGAGTGTAACCCGAATATGTGACAAGTGATGTCACTATGATGTATCCTTTGTTTGGAGATCAACTGGATATCTGTCCTTGGTTGACAGGAGCCTCCAGGATGCATCCCCGCAGCACCGTACAAGCCAATCTCAGTGTTATTGAGGGAATAATGCCTATGGGGGTCTGTAGGACGGTCACAGGCCTGTGGACACTACCGTCCTTGGCTACGACGTCATAATTCCCAGTCCTGATTCAACTGCGCTCTGTCACGTGACTTGAAACTCACATGACCGGCCCCTCCGGCACCAGTCAACATCGTTTGTCAGGAAGAAGCCTATCAGCCAATGAGCAGCCAGCGATAAGGACGAGGACTCGACCACCTAAAAAAAGAAACAACCCGGAATTACCTGACACTAGTAATTTATACCCCGTCGATACACAGCAAGTTGATCCGAGCAGCTACACCAGCGAAGTTGGATAGATGAGAGCCTTTGGCTTCATCGCCTTGAGTCGGGATGAAGTGCTCACGGGGCGTGGGTGTGTATCGTGGTTGACCTGTCAGTCTTTACGCCAAGTCCAAGCGGACTTTTAGAAGAACAGCAACAACTCCCTGGGCAACGCGCATTGTATATCGATCACCGGACAAAGCTCCGATCGCTCTAGGTCGTTCAGAGCCTATCATCCTGGCCTATCTCGAGGCTGTCAGCTCACCTTCGAAGAAGATAGACAGCGATGTCCAGTGCATACAATTGGCTCGTGGAATGCCCCTTTCGCTATCCCCATGACTCCCCTGGTCTCGACTACGGAGTATATATCTCATACCCGCTTCCCCTGTCCCAACTTCCCCCGCCATTTTCTACCCCCATATTTATCCGCCGCTCTCCCGCAAAGCGTGGACAGCTCTGGGGAGGCATATAGCCTTGCGAGGGGCAGATTTCAGGCTGTCAAGTGAGCCGCTCAATGATTAGGAAACCCCGCGCGACTGCAAAGGATACAGTACAACGCGTCTAACAGAGGCGTTGAAAATCAGCCCTGCAATCGATATATGTGCTCAGAACCCATTTGGAAGCGCAGATACCAAATTGTTCCGTTCGAAATATATGTATTTCCGTCGCGGCTCCCACACACCCTAGTCAGGGGGAATCGGACTAAGTAAAACATTCAGCAATTCCTCGGAGCTACAGTTTCGATAATGAGCTGATATTTCCCCCCTACAAAAGAACGTTTCACTGAGCACTGCATGAAACCTTCGCATCAACGATGATCCAATTTGTGTAACCTCGTCTGCTTCCCCCGCGTTCTCGTATGTCCGCAATGACGAAATAGCTACTAAGTTTGTCGTCTGATCCGTTGGAAAACCGATAATTCTGTACGCGATTACATTATTACCGTCGATATCTCGTTGCGTATACTATGTATAGTTATCGGATTCGCACTGCATTTCGAGTAATCGCATTTCCTAACAGCTACGGAACTGACCAGTAGGAGATCATGATATCCATCACTGCATAAAGAAGACACCGAGAAAAGCAAAAAGTAAAATAGAAAAAGTAAAAAAAGTAACAACCCCATGTAAGATATCCGTTGGGATACAGGAGTTACATATAGATCAACGAAAGGTACGACTATCCAATCACTGCGGGCAGATATAACTAATTGCAATCACAAATGGATATCAAGGGAGAGAGTGGAGGGATGGGATCCGTTCATCCTCTAGACTTGGGTAGCTATTTTTTCTATTTCCTTTTATCGTATGTGTGTGTGTGCACGTCAGGTACCGATCTCTTTGTGCTTTTCTTTCTTTCCTTACTTTTTTTTTTTGGCTTGCTTGTAAAGAAGAACAAAAATTGACATGAAATGTGCCGGTACCTGAGGATCAAATCAACAATAATGATAAGTTAATTAATATTCTTTTCCTTTTTTCCGCCAGCAGCAGATAGTCGGTCAGACCCAAAGCAATTGGTGGTGGCAAGGTGGCGATAGCGACGTCGGTGAAAGAAGCAAATATACGCTGGTAACAAACGAATAAAAAACCCCGAAAGCTGTTTCAGAGGTGTGGTTTACTTTTCAGGTACAGAAACAGAGTACTTGATCGATACTACTTGCTGTGTTTGTGGTGAAACCTGGTTATCTATTTGAACAAGGTTATTTTTGGTTTTCTTTTTTGCATTGTGGCAACTACCTTTTTTGTTTTTTTTTTTTCATGCAAGTTTGTTTCAAAGGGAGGGGGTTCTTTTCTTGCCCAGGAAAAATTTCCACCTGGAGTAAAAAATCAACTGCGAGTTCTTTTCAATTGTTGCTTTGTATGATGGGTTCCTTTCTTTTCTTGCCCTTGCCATCAATGTCTTGTTGGGAAGGAGAGTCATTAGTGGATACCTCAATTGCATGCAGAGAAGTTTCAGAGAAGCATCGATGCCCGACCCCACCCGAATAAAGTGCTCCTGTCACACAAAGACCGTGAAGAGCATCAACCAGGGTCAGCTACCTTCGAGAAGTAAATTAGTTGACGGGGTGATTTGCCGTAATACCCTGTCCAGTTTCATATAGCTCAAGCTCCATCAGGAGCTCCTGAACAACAAGAAAGGAAAGGAAGAAAAAAAACTTTTCAGCTGATATTAAAAAGTAAATTGTGAGAAGGATGAAGAGGACCGGGGGGGAGGGGTTGTTGGGCAAAAGCTTCCTTCTTTGGCGGAGGTGGTTATCGTCTACCCGGAGCTAGTGTGTATACATGCAGGAATGATAGCTCAACGGGGAAGGGAAGCTTCAAGCCTTCAACAGCTGGGGATTTTTTAAATTAGGCTCAAAGTAAATTATTGGCGCACATTATTCCCGGCAAGATTGATCGAGATGTTCTTTTTTTGATATCCTAGCACTACTTGTGCCGTTCTCCGTTGGGGTGAGGGGAAGAAGACGGACAGCCCATATGGACAAAGCGCGCGGGGGAGGTCGGGAGGGTGGGATATCATCTCCTCTTTGACCGAGGAAGGGAGGAGGTTACGGTCCAAGGACAGACAGCCTACAGCTTACAGGCAAAGCAGAAGGCAGAAGGAGAAAGGAAGCCTCGAGAAGCAGCCAGTGAGAGCCAGACAGACAGCAAGAGTAATCGCAATGACTGATGGTAAGTGATAACAACGCGATAAAGTTTCCTGATAGAAGTAATGCATATTTTCGACTTTTGCCCGTTTTTTTACCTTATCAGTTGTAACTTGTCGGTAACGCCGTTACGGTTTGTATGTACACGCCCTATGGACATGTGTTCCCACGTTCGGCTAGGCTTGTGGAAGGGGCTTGCAAGCCACACAGATAAGAAACACGCCCACCACGCTAAAATTGCTATCTTGGGAAAGCTGAATTTTTTGCTTCAACAGTGTCACATTGAAGGTGAAACATATTGTGCTCGAACATGTGGACGCATTATTTAGAACAACTTGAATAATGCCTCGAACCGCAACCTGCGTGAATTTGTGGCTTATGGCAGGCTATTCCAGCCGAGATTCCTGCTTTGCCCGATCAGGAACAGGCCGCGAATGGAGGGGCACAGAAGACGGCTTGGCGATCGCACCGCCTCAAAAAGCAGGGAGCAAGCCTTGCGCTATATCAAATGCGGACTAGTGCGGGTCCGTATCAATACGGTCACAAACACCCCACTCCGAACCAGTCAACTGCAAAAATGGCAATTTTTATCTTTTAAGAGCTCCAATTTCCGCCTTTTGCTTTTTCCGCTTTCCCGTTCTCTCCTCGTCCGTTTACAAAAACCCTCTGCTGTCCTCGCATCTTCTCTCTTCTCCATCTTCTCTCTTCTCCATCTTCCCTCATTCTCCCATCCCCACAACACCGCATTCTCATTCTTTGCTGTCTGTCTATCAGATCCCAATCATTTGCACTCCAATTCTTATCATTTGTTCTGCCCTGAACCCTCTCACACATATCTCATCATGGTAAGTGCCGCCCGCTACTCAGAGCTCTCAGAAGCTCGGCAAACATCCACACACACACAGAATGGAAGCGAAGAGCTGCAGAAATAGTGAACTGACTCATTATCCCATTGTTTAAACTTAGGCTCCCGAATCAACACATGTCTCCAACGCGGAGAATGTATGTTTTTATACCCTTCAGTGTGGTAGCTTCGCCGCCCACAAAACTTGAGATACTAACTGGCTGCCCCTGCAGCTCTTAAAATACATGAGCCTCGAGCAGCGAGGAAAGATCATGGCTGAATACATCTGGATTGATGCGTCTTCAAATGTCCGCTCCAAGACAAAGGTATGCTCAGCCTTTTTTTTTCTCTTCCTTCATTTGATAAGAGGAGGGGTAAATGGGGAAACAAGCCGTGGTGGGCTTTTGCCACAAGGCTGCAGTGCTCCAGCAACACGTCTCGTACGCGTCCCATGTTGGTGTTGATGAGCAGTTACCTACTGCTTGTGCCAGAACATGGCAATGTTCATGTTGTGAATATGTCACTGCAGTCTGATATGGCGTTGGGAAACCTTGCTGGAGCAATATTTGGTAGTAAATAATAACACTTTGCTAACTCTACTGTCCTTGTTCTGCAGACTCTTCAAAAACCTGTCTCATCGGCCGATGAACTTCCAGAATGGAACTTCGACGGCTCGTCAACTGGCCAAGCTCCCGGTGACAACTCCGACGTCTACCTTCGTCCCGTTGCGTTGTACCCCGACCCCTTCCGCTTGGGCGACAACATCCTTGTCCTTTGCGAGACCTGGGACTCCGATGGGTCACCCAACAAGTTCAACTTTCGTCACGAGGCTGCCAAGTTGATGCAGACCCACGCCGACGAGCACTTTTGGTTTGGTCTGGAGCAGGAATACACTCTTCTTGGACCCGATGGTTGGCCATACGGCTGGCCCAAGGGTGGTTTCCCAGGTTCTCAGGGCCCATACTACTGTGGTGTGGGAACTAACAAGGTTCACTGCCGTGACATTGTCGAGGCTCACTACAAGGCCTGCTTGTATGCCGGCGTCAATATCTCCGGTATCAACGCTGAGGTGATGCCTGCTCAGTGGGAGTACCAGGTCGGACCCTGCGAGGGTATTGAACGTGAGTGATATTTCACCTTTTATTCGCCTCCGCATCACATATGCTAACTTTTTTATCTTCGAACAGTTGGCGATCAGCTCTGGATCTCCCGTTTCATTCTTTGCCGTGTTGCAGAGGAGTTCGGTGCTATCATCTCCTTCGCCCCTAAGCCCGTCCCCGGTGACTGGAACGGTGCCGGCCTTCACAGCAATGTCTCCACAGCTTCCACGCGTGCGGAGGGCGGCTTGAAGGTCATCGAGGCTGCAATGCTGAAGCTTGAGGCCCGCCACTCTGAGCACATCGCTGTCTATGGTGAGGGTAACGAGGACCGCCTCACTGGCCGCCATGAGACTGGTAACATCGACAAGTTCAGCTGGGGTGTTGCCGACCGTGGTGGCAGCATACGTGTCCCCCGCCAGGTTGCTAAGGACGGCAAGGGTTACTTCGAGGATCGCCGCCCAGCTAGCAACGCTGATCCTTACCAGATCACTGGCATCATTGTCGAAACTGTGAGTTTTAGCCCAACATACCTTGCTCCGCTAATGATGTACACGCTTGCTAATAATATTTCCTTCACAGCTCTGCGGTTCGTCATAGATAGCACTTTCTTTGATTCATAGTTTAATACCCTCCGGCGTCACCCTGGGCAGTCTTTTTTTTTTAACACATGGCGAGACAAGAACTGGGATTACAATTAGAGAGTTCTGTCCTTTTTTTTTTAACGGTTAATACGGGGTCCCCTCGTTCGTCGCTTTTTAGTCGACAATGTTTTTTGTTCCTGTCTTTTACGATTTGATGGCCCCACCATTCACTCATAATAAGCAGCAGTGCGCATGCTTTTTATGAATTAATTTGACCGAAATGAGATTTGACCACATTCTTTCTCCTTTGCATTTTTTGCATCCACAGAAGCTCGTAAATTCAATATGTTTCTTCAGTTTCATTCAAGAAGAGAGTAGCTGCTGAACTAGGTGATGGAAGTTATGCTATGAAGATGTGGCGCAGTGGGGGCATTTTTCTATATCTTGTACTCTTTTGGGTCTCATACTTTTTCTCTACTAGAGAACAAACCCTCTAGGATTCCTTCTAAGCTGCTCGTCTGGGACGACGAGTTCTAACTTCTTCCAATCCGGGTACGAATGAATAGGAGTGTATATCAGCCAAGCTTTACCTTCGTGGTCAGGGATATGTGTCTCGAGTTCCCATGGGTGAGATTGTTTTTATTTTACATCCCTGTCAAACAAATGTTGGTTAGATACCTAGGTATATATACGTATGGTATGCTGCAAGACCCCCTCTATAGACTACAGACTGCAGGTAACATGATGGTAAGAGACCTTTTATTTTTATTGCAATACAAACTTTCCAAAGGTTCCTATGGACGGAGGTGGTTCGCTACCTAAGCCGATCACCACAACTTCAACATCAAATCGCTCCTCCAAATTGAATGTAATCGGCATTGCAGACTGATACACATTGTTTGCAATGGCCGGTGATGCACGGCTACTGGGGAAGGGCACCTCAGGGATAGTGTCCATTTATAATGCACACACCGTCCTAAAAGGTTACCAGGTATGCTGTTTGGCTCGACGGACGCTGGTGTTATGCGTGGGACTCTCTGATGATTGTAAAGTAATGCAGGAGATGAGGATTGGAGAATTAAGAAAAACAACTTCTTCGCATTTTTAGCTTTTCCTCTTACCTACAATTAGGTACTATATAGCATGTGGAGACCTCCCGTTCACAGTTGGTAGACCACCATCCGATTTCATTTCAAATACAAATCATACATCCGAACCAAGACATACTCAATGTTTAGACAAGACACAGTTCAAAACAACAACATCCAAACTAGGGGCATAGGGAATAGGGAATGTACCGCGGTCAAACACATATCCCACCCTATCCAACCCACCACCCCTTTTTCTACTTTTTTCTCGAGAACAAATACCCCTTAAACCCTCTCTGCTGCGTCTCCCTCCTCGCCGCGCCATCCACAATCCTATCCGTCTCTCCATTCCCACCACTTCCCGCCCTCTTGCTGCTCGTAACCCTAACCAGCACCTCCATAAGCGCCGCGGACAAAATACTCGAGCACAACATCCCCACCATAACCAAATTACTCATCCTATACTGCGCCCTTCCCTCAGCATTCATATCCGCCTCCCAGCCCGTATACAGCGCATACGTGGATACAATACTTCCCAAATTCCCTAGTCCGGAGACCAGCGCCGTAGCCGCTGCAACACCCACTTCGCCATGGCGCGTTTGGAAGATTTCCGCTGTCCAAGTCATGGTTATGGGGACTGTGGGACCTAGGCCGAAACCGACGATTAAAAGGCCGCCGTAGCGTGGCCATGGGTTTTCAGTTGTGCCGGCGTACGTGGTTAGGAGGAGGCCGAGGATTTGGAGGAGGGCGGGCAGAGAGAAGAAGAGAGCGCGGTGGTGGTGGAAGCGGTCAGATATGGGCGTTACGAGGAGGATGGCGATGAGGTCCATCTTTTTTTTTGGAGTATTTTGTTAGCTTGAGAGAGGATCGGGAAGATTCTGGGTGGGGCCCCGGTTGGGGGTGTATATTTTAGGGAGGGTGAACTTACGATCCAAATTGGCGCAAAGAGCAGACTCAACTCGATACCTGAAAGATTGGGGTTCACTGCACGAATAATCACCGTCCCATAGCTCTGCACGCCAATTCCAACACCCACAACGCCAAAGTACATGATTGTCAAGGGCCACAGTCTCCAGTCACATAACACGCCCAGCAAATCAGACATGTTCCAACTCGTGCGGTGATATACGCGCTTGAGATCGTGGTAGTGAATCTCTGCGTCCCGACCCTTCAGCGCTGGAGGTGGTTTTGGCAACCATCTCTGCAATGAGAAACGTCTCGGGCTAGGTGGATCTTCGCCCGGTGGTAATGGGCGCTCGGGAAGCCACCAAAGCAGAGCGATACCAGTGATGATACCGGCCAAGCCCCAGAGGAGAAACATCCATTGAAACCCTGCTAGACCGCTGAGTCCATCCATTTTCTGGAAGCCTGCGGACACAAGGCCGACAACTGCGGCGGAGACTTGCGCGGCGGTGTAGTAGAGACCTATGCGCTTGCCGCTGCGGGAGGGAGGATAGAAGAGAGAGATGTAGTAGGCCATGCCAGGCCACATACCAGCGATGACAATGCCGAGGAGGAGGCGTAGGAGGCTTGGTTATGTTAGATTTAGACTTTCACAATGGACGAAAGGAGTTAAGATATAGGAAGTAGAGCGGAAATAAGTAAAAGAAAAACATACTATAAACTCCAAGCAGCCCGAACAGCAGCCATGCAACTCCCAATCAGTCCCACGCTCATGACAATCCGACTCATCCACACGCGGGGACTAAGCCGTGTCATGATGAGGTTCGATGGCAGGTCAAATACGACATAGCACACATAAAATAGGGCTAAACTAGTCGAGATTTGATGTGGCGTCATGTTCAGGACATTGCCCAGGTCATGCTTGCGATCGGCGTTCATGGTCTGGGCGAGACCTATGTTGGAGCGTATGGCGGCGCAGATGAAGTAGAGGACCCAGAATGGGGGAATTATGCGCCAGTCAAGTTTTCTGTATTGGATTTGTTTGGTTAGCAAGTTATTTCTTTAGCCGCATCATTATGAACTATGGAACAAGGGGAAGTAGGGCTAGGAGGGGCGGGTTGGGGGGGGGGGAGAGGGAGGGGACAGAAATTTGTGAAATACATCCCAATCTCTGAAATTAAAATCCAGTCCGCCTTGAAGTTGTGGTGGTAACGTTGAACAAGATGGATTATATCATACCTATAAACCCGATCAACAGTCGCCATATCAGGCTCCCCACCATCTTCGATGCTACGTTCATCCTGTAGAGTGTCCTTGGCAACGTCTTCTACGCCTAGCAGGTCTGGGGAAGACCCGGCGTCCTGTCCTTTATCCATGATCTTAGATCTGATTTCACAGGTCTGGATAACAGCTATTCTCTTATGGTCTCACAAACCCTCTGGTAACAAGTTTCTGGAGCAGGTTTCCTGTCCGATGTAAATGCAGTTTCGTCTGCTTGTGTTTCTTCAAATAACTCTCTCACCAGCCTATCAGCAGTGGATAGATAGGAGTAGCTAACTGCTCGTCACTGAAGCTAGCACGCTAGAACCCTCAAGACGTTGACTAAAAAGTAAAAAAGCAGTCACGAAGAGAAAGGGTTTGCATATTGTACTTTCTCCAGGATGTAAATATGCTCTCTCTTCTTCGGCCTCTTTTTCCCCTCTCTCTCCTCTTTTGGTACTTGCTTGGCTCAAATGCTAGAAAAATAATCCAAGAATAGCTCCTACTTTATCTCCGAAGCGACCTTTGCTGCAATCATGCAACGCACCCGCGGTCTCTAGTCAGCTGCTGCTGTGATACCCCAACGGGGAGACGGAAATGATACGAGTATGGAAAGGGGTCAAAAGTGTGGGGTCAGCGTACCCTGGTTTTTCCTAGAAGCTAAGCCTTCTCGTAGCTTTTATAGCTAGGTAGGCTCCGAATATAGGATGAATACTGTATATAGTTCTTTAATTGCCGTTGTCGATTATGGATCAATGATATCGGTGGTCCGGCTGTGTGGTTGGTCAAGTAGCGAGTCTCAAGTAATAAGACAGCAGATGATCTTGCATTCAAGCAAGGATGAGGATGCACGAGATTCGGTGGTTTAGCATCCACGCAACGAATTGCCAAAAATTAGCGAGGGAAGAGGGAAATAGAACAGGTCTTTTATCTGATGAAAGTAGCTGAGGGGAAAATGCAGGAAGTGATGAGAGAGAGAGCTGGGAGGAGTTAGTCATACAAAGCATGTGGGATTAAGGTTTGGCTCGATTTCCTCTGCCGTCGCGCGGTCAGCTTCATTTTGTTTTTCTTTTTCTTTTTGTTGAGGATTTCATCTTCCCCCCGCCATTCACCCCCGCCATTAACTACAGAAGAAAGCTATGCTGATGCCATAGCTCCCTTACCGGGGTCCCCAAGGGTTGGCCGAGGGAACCATGCATAAAACGGGCTATACATACAAATGGCCACTACTTTACATGCGGGCAAAGGAATAAAAAAAGCATTGCCCAGTCCCTTGATCCTTTGGCCCGAGTTGAATAATAAACGTTGATATCTTCCGGACCGAGGAACTCGATGGCCGTCAGATAATTGAGTCATCAGCATCAGCATCAGCTGTTGCTGCTATTCTGTACTCTCTCTCTCTCACTTTGAGGCCGGAAAAAACAAATTCAACAAACTCCTTTGCTCCCTCGGTTATCTTTTGACCGGGATTCCTTTTGAGTTCCACAGGGATTCCCATTGGGCCCGTTGAAATTCACTTCGCTTGACTTTGCTGTTTTTATCCTCCTCCCACAAGGATTGATTTCCTTCTTGCAGATATCTCACTCTTCAATGCATTGCCGATTATGCTGCCCGCTATTGATGGTCTGCATATTCTCCAAGATCTCGTCCTACACAGCCCGCGTGACCTCGTGTATGTGCCCCGAGAAGCGATGCAAGCTATGGTGTAATTCTATACCTGTTCTGCCAACCTCTACGGAGCAGGTTCCTAGCAAGATTATCAATTCCCCCGAAGCCTAAGCTAGCCAGCCGGGATCAATAATTAGTCTACTGCTTATTTCACTACTCCTAAATATCGCATGGAGGGATAAGCGAAACCACACACTCTCGACTCTCTAAATATCCACCTTCATCATCACCCCAGTAGAATCTGTCCACCTTATATCCGTCCAACTGGATACGGCAACAAAAGATGTATGAATCACACGCCCTCGAAGTAGGAGAATCTCAACATCATTTCAACAGAGATTGTTCCCGTTTGATAAAGGTCGAGAATATAAGAAAAGAAAAAGCCCATTCTTAGAAATGAGAAAGATAAAAAAAAAAGTCACTGTCAAAATCGCCAGAAAGAGAAATGACTACTTAATTAGACTCTGAATACCTAGATGAAATTGTAGTAAAAAACATGCTCAGATGAGCTTTCCCATTGACTTCATAAGAATAGTATGCTTATTGCCCGATAAGCACCCTATTCAAGAGTGCTACTGCATACCTGCTATCGTTGTGGCATATGCGCATGTAATGTATGCACATACATACATATGCATGTAGTCATGAGGTAGTGCACAGTTATGCGACTGGCAACTGAAACAGCTTAAACTCCAACAGTTGCAGGGGGGAAAAACAACTCACTAATTGGATAGAGATCATTAAGAGTGCATTTGGTTCCAGCAATATAGAGTGAGAGGAAGCTTGGGGCCTTTTTCAATGAAAGTAGAATCACACAATAGGATCCCTATGAATAAATGTGCTGGGGCAAACCAGATAAAATCCAACGTCACATATGCTCAATAGCAATGTCTATATCTAGAAGGTGTAGACTATTATCTAAGAACAAATGACATGCGACCAGGTTAAAAAAAAGAAAAGAACAACTTGAAAGAAGCTCACTTTCTAAATTAGTCTGAAGGTAGGAACCATAACATCAGTTGAAGAAAAGAAGAAATATATTCAATATACGTGGAGCCATTTTTAGAGGCTTTAGGGTATCATCATCATAACCGTCCCCTATAAATAATATACATCCCACTCCCACGGCCAGCATATACCTACGGTCGCGCGAACCTCACCACGCCCCCCATGAAATTTATTTTCGTCAAGATTAATGTAAAACCTCAAGGGCAAATCCCGTTTACGAGCTCCGGCTCGTCGTAGTGCCCTTTTCAGCATCATAGTCGGGATTGGTAGTCTGCTGGTTTTGCGTACTGAATGGGTCCTCCTTCACGTCGGCGGCGCTGATCCTGCGCTGATGTTCCTCCGTCTCAGTGTAGTTGACGAGAAGTTCGCCGTTCTTGCCATAGCGACGAGGTGTCTCTCTCGCAACGCGGACTGCAGAAAAGACAGAATCGGTATTGCGGAAGATGGTGTCCATCTCTTCAAGGGATCGGTAGGCAGTTTCGGGGTAGAAGAAGTAAACGACGGGGACGATAAAGGCGTTGCTATTTGGTTATTAGTATCATAGACTTTTGGAAGCTTGGCTGGCCAATAGCCGGATGGAAAACTTACATAACAGCAAAGATGATGTATGTCTTGTACTTGATGGATTCGAACGCGACTGGAGTGATCATGACAACCATGAAATTGAAGGCCCAGTTTGCGGAGGTGGACAAAGCATTTGCTGGAGCTCGGATACGGAGAGGGACCTGCAAGTCCAATTAGCATGAGACACACGAAGAGGTATGCACAAAGCTACTCGTGGGTGAGTAAAGGAGAGAAAATACTTACAATCTCAGCTGGGTACAGCCATGTCATACCCAACCAACCAATCGCAAAGAACGTGTTGAAAACGAACAAGAACACTGCAGCCACGACACCGGGAGCACTCTGACCCTCGAAGCTAGTAGCCACGGCCAAGACAACCATGGAAAGAGACATTCCAACAGCACCGAAAAGCATGAGAGGGCGACGGCCAACCTTTTCGATGATGAAGACTGGAATCCAAGAGGCAAGGAAGTACTCAGTACCGTTGCATGCTGCAAGAATACGTGACATGAATCCACTGAGGCCAATGCTGTTTTCGTAGATCGAGGCGGCATAGTATGTGATAAGGTTGATACCAGAAATTTGCTGGAACACCTGGTTGACATATGCGAGCACAACACGGTGAAAATGGCGATCTTCTGTGGTGGTGAAAAGATCCGAAAATGATCCTTTCTCCATCTCAAGGACTGTATCTTTGATAGCAGCAAATTCAGCCTGGATAGTGCTATCGTCGGTGGGGAGATCGCTGAGCGCCCCCAAAACGTTCAGGGCTTCGTCCTCCTGGCCCTTCAAAATCAACCACCGGGGTGATTCTGGCAAAAACATCACGGCCGCTAAGATGATGATTGCAAAGATAATCTGGAAAGCAATGGGGAACCGCCAGGAGATACTGCTCGGCTCAAGGAATGAGAAACCAAAATCCAGCCAGTAGCTGAGACAGATACCACCAGTGATGAGTGCGCCTTCGACCATCACCAGTTGCCCTCGGCGATGGGCCTTTGATGTTTCCGACTGCCAGGTTGGAACAGTCGATGTATTCAATCCATTGCCAATTCCAGTGATGACTCGGCCTACGATGAAGTGGGAAAGATCGAAAGCGGACGCCTGGAGAGCAGCACCGACGACCATGATGGCGGACCCCAAGAATATGGTCTTCCGTCGTCCAATGATATCACCAATCCAAATACAAGCAACAGCGCCGAAAAAACAACCGACGTTATACGAAGCGACCGAAATACCTGGGTAGCAAGGTTAGTAAATAGACTATGATGACATTCCCCAACCAAGGATAGAACGCAAAGAAAAATCTACGAAGGCGAGGTTCTATATCCATACCTTGAATTGTCGACTTGTGGTTCCTTTCACTAGCATTCAGCCCCCGTGTTCCTGCTGGAGTTACGTCGATTTCAGGAAAGGTGCGGACAAAGGAAGGAAGGGTCAAAAGGCCTCCCATAACGCCCCTGGATCACGAATTAGGCGATTTCAATAACCTAGATAGAAGGTACGGGAAACTAACTGGTCATAACCAAAGAGCCTGCAAAGATCAGTTAGCCTTCTTATTCTCACAACGAATAATTCGAATCACTCACAAGAAGTCCATGCCAGCAATGACGCCGACTGCGACATTGAGCCGCGTGCCACGGAAGCCGAAATACGGAGTGATGCCCATCGTGCTTTATGGCAGTACGGGACTCGGTTGAAAGTGTTAATGTTTCGAAGGAAGAAACTGGGGCATGGGATAAGGCCTCCAGTATGTACTCAGCCAACTTGCAGCAGCACAAGTTTCTATGTGCGCTCCGGATAGGAAAGAACGGTCAAAAGGTAAAAGAGGTGACTAGCAACGTCAAAGGAAAAAGGTGGAGGAAGGCCTGGAGAAACTTGGGGTGCGGAGGTATTTAAAAGTTTCACCCCGTGGAGTGACGAGCAGCTGATCTTTCCGAAAGATGGGGATCCGCAACACCTACACCTTGCGTAGTTCCATCATTGAGCGTGATTGATCCAGAAAACATGGTCCGTTTGATTACTAGTAGCTGTTGCATTCTAGTTACAGTTAGTAGGTGAGTCTCCACATCATAAATGACGTTGTTACTCGTCGAAAGATAAAAATTGTTAGCGGGGAGAATAATGTCGCCCTGTCAATTTGAAGAGCCGTCGGGATCAACAACGGACAGTCCCTGGTGGCGTTCGGTTGCTACCAAATGGCACTCCGTAAGCTACCAGGATATGAAGATTCCTATGTGCATGCTCCAAGCTCCTGTACTTCCCCTTGTGTACCGTGGAGCACCTATCATCCACGCGTGCCGGGATGGAGAACCGAGCAACATTTCGCGGAGTAAAACACGGGGAGGGATGTGCGCGGCAACGTGGGTGCCATTTCACTCCACCCCCGTTCCTCTTCTTACCTAAATCACGAGCTGTGATTCGTTCCACATGGAAGTCTCTTGCTTTTCCAGAATACTTTTTTTTGCTTTTCGAAATTCTTGTTGTGGACCCGATCCCGAGTCTAGAGATGCAGTGCTTGCTGTCAGTGGTTGCCACTGGTCGGCCTCCGCCGAAAATCTTAGTTGCAGGCTAAAACCCTCAGCCTGAGCCTGCTGTGGCCCGTGTGGGTCACCTTCCGTCCACCTACGTCGTCATCGTCTGGCCTATGCATATATCGGTTGCCTCTTTTGGACAACCCGAGCAAAGGTCGTTGGGGAAGGGCGCATAACAAGTTCGTTCCTTCCCGCGCTAGTTTATTATATGTATTCATTATCACTATCCCCCATATCAATATTAACCCCAGAAACTCGGGGGAAATTGACCATAGGGGTGGAAATGTGGGAGGAAGTGCCAGTAAATCTCTGTTTTCGGAGAACATTTAGTTTAATTGGTCGGCCAACCAGAGGCCGCGATAGACTCGCAACTGCTGCACAATCTAGAAATTTTTAGTTTAAGGACTGATACTCCCTGGATACAACCTCGTCAATCAGCTTCTAGAACTATCCCACATTCTCTGTCGGAGGATGATGATCATCCTGAGCCGCAGTAGTAAGCATCAAAATCCAAGGTCACGGGTTGTATCAGAAACTTCAAGATGGATTTCGTTTGCTCATCCTACTGCGATGAAGGGCGAGTTGATTACACGCGACAACCGCTTGACCTTATTAAACACTCACAATAATTCTGAAGATCGATAGTAGTAATAAATTCTCCACGAAACCTTGGTTAGAAACCCCCCGTGGTGGTCTGATGATTTCAACTCGTAAACCCAAAGCACTCCAGACGAGTCCGGCAAGCTGGATTTTTCGATGTTTGCCGGAGGTAAGAGAGCCGAGCGGAACTTCCTATTCTGGAATTCCGACGCTAGTGCTAGCGCTTAAGCTGTATCTAACCCTTGCCTCTATGGAGTAAAAGTGGCAGGGTGGTAGCCACTCTCCACTAGGAAAGGCAAGGTATCAGCAGCTCTAGTGGAGCCGCCCGGGTCAAGGAGCATTCCCACAGCCTTTTAGGTAAACCTTTCGTATGCCGAGCCTCTTGGCTCCCGAAGGGAAGTGTTTTTTTTCTTCTTCTGGCTTGACATGAGTCGGTTTCCAGAACGCAGCCACTAAAAATCTCTTCCTCGAACGGCAAGAGATCCGGGAAGTCGGGACTATTATTGAAACTGATGTGGCGACTTTGGCATGTACTGCATGAATCGACTCGAGCCCTGCTGGATGGGTTCGCTCGGAAGCTGGAAACTGATGATTTGAAAGGAGCTTATTTCCTTTCCTTTGTGACTGACACTCCTTCCACCTGGATAGTCACAGGACGAGAGAAAAACGTGGTTTTGGGAAACAGGGGAGGGCTCACAATTATTCCTTCTCCATATTGAGTACCTAGCAAAGTCTTGTGCGCTTTCCGGTTCTGTTGGCAGCTGCTCCTTACTGTTTGGTGATCTGGTTTGACACATGGCGTCTTGCTCCACGTTCATCAAGTCTCCATCTGAACCCGCATGGCCTCTCTTCTTCTCGGGGCATTGCTGCCACTATTGTACTGTACAAGCCATACGCTGATCACCTTCGTGTGGGGTATTGCCTACTATCCTAAGCTTTTTTGACAAGCATGAGTGTCCAATCATCTATGCCAGGAAGACGAAAACATACCTTCTTTGGACCTACGCAACCCGGCATTGGCGATATTTCACTTGGGAATGATGGGAGTAGGAATCTGCGAAATGTAGCGAGGCTTTGAATTTTCGATGTCTCAAAAGCAATGGAAAATCAGTATGTCCTGTTGTTGTGTATCATTACATCCCTTGCACTGTGACATGATCAAACTCGCTACCGTCAAAGCATCCTCTCGCCTGGCCCTATTCTTTTGGTGATTTTCTTTTTTTCTCCGCCTTGGCTGCCTGTTTGGACCCTATGATGGCTCCTCCTTTGGTCGCGACTTGAGAATGTTGAATTCTCCTAGCTGGCATATCTCCAAAGATTCGACCACGACAAGTCACCTTACCAGCCACTGGTGTCAACAGGAGCGTTGCTCCAACCGCCCGCAGCCTCTCCTCCAACAGGATCCGGGGAACTGCGACCAGCATTGGCATTGGAGGTTTCATTGCTACCACCAAAACCTCCGTTATTGCTCTCGTCTGCTGGCTTAGGGCAGCGCTTGTATGTGTGCCCCACTATCGGAGCGGTTAGTGGTGTGGGTAGGCACGCAGATGTAGCGTCGATCTGACTTACTCTCCTTGCAGTTGCTGCATTGGACCTTAGACCAATCCTTCTTCTTGGTGCAATCACGGCTGAAGTGACCAACTAAGGAGATAAAATCGACATCTCAGTCGAGTACTTGAAATACCTCAGGTGATTCGGCCACTTACCTTCCTCGCAGTTACGGCAGGTAACAGTTGACAAATCGCGTGGCTTCTCACACTCCTTAGAGATATGGCCTTCTTCTCTACATAGTATATCAGCAGCTATTTCTCGTTGGTGACGGAATGTCATAACTAACCCGCAGTTACGACAAGTTCTTGGTGCAGGGGCGGTAGGGCAGTCCTTAGCAAAGTGGCCAACTAAAAAGACGTTAGTTTAGTTTCCGACGTATTTACGAAATCCATACCCTCATTGCAGCGCTTGCATTCTACTCCCTCAGCGGATCGAGGTTCGGTACACTCAGATGCACGATGGCCAGGCTGTCTGCGTATATTTAGCACGGTGTTTCCCTATAAGCCTCTAGACTAGGGTTCATACCCGCAGTTGCGGCAGCCGGACTTGTCTTTGCGCTGCTCGGTGCAGTCACGAACGCGGTGGCCAGGCTGGTTGCAATTGACACATTTAACCTCGACGCGATCGACTTCAGGTCTCTCTTCCTTGCAGCCACGTGCGGTATGTCCCATTTCTAGCGATGGTACCAAAGTTAGAATCATGAAGGAAAGCGGGGTTAGCGGTACTTACGGCCGCAGTTAGGGCACTTGGGAACCTGGCGATCAAGTGGAAAGCCTGCATCGGCAAGACGCTCCAGGTTCTCTTCAGCGGAAGATGGCCAGCGGTCCTTGAGGTTTGCGCGTTGCGGTTTCTCGTTGAAGTAGAACCCAACAACATACGTGCAGTTCAGTTTACCTTGGAGATCGATTAGGCTAAGGCAGTCGCCGATTTCTTTCTCCTATAATGTTTTTAGCATCAGGATTGCTCCAGCGTGGCTTTTAAATGAACCCTTACCAAAGCAATGAGATAAACGCCGAGGTTTTCCTCGCGCAACTTCTTCTCGATATCCACGAAAGTTGCGATGGGAGCGGCTTTGGAGTACACCTTGATGGCCTGTGGGAACATGATTTAGTCATTATGGAAGTGGTTAGTATGGATAGTGTATTACCTCGCGGAAGTCGGAGATATCTCGTTCGTCGCTTGCCTTCTTAAGGATGGCCCAGGCTTCCTCGGGACGTTTATCGGGGATATCATTCATATCGAATTTGCGATTGGCAGTGCATTCAAGCGTCTTGTGGCCTGATTGTAGACAAACAGTCAATGTACACTCCCTATCAACCTCTCGCCTCCTATGTGTGGCTTACCCGGTGTCAGGCAGTTCTTGCAAATATCGACAGGCTTGTCAGGACACTCGATAGCGGGATGACCCTCTTTTGCACAAATATTGCAGGTGCCTTTGAAAACGCGAGGCTTGGTGCAGTCGGCCTTGTTGTGACTGATTAATATCAACCCAGGAGTCAGTGACGCTTTACACGCAGAGATAAGGGAATATGTAGAAGTGATCTCACCCTTCTTCGCCGCAGTTAAAACAGGCGCCGGTGGGTTTACGCGGTTCGGGGCACTCGCGGGAGAAATGGCCAGACTGACCGCAGCTGTTCGAAAAAGGTCAGCAAGGAGGTAGCATTAGCGCGAAGGCTAGGGTCAACTTACTTGCGACAGTTGTTTTCCTTGTTGCTATCTTCGTCAGGGCCACCGACACCACCAGCTGCATTCCTACCCACTGGAGGATCAGCTGCTCCAGGCCAATCGCATGCTAGAGATGCAGTTTGTTAGCTCAATACGGGCAATGCACGTTGGCAGTACGTGGATAGCATGCCACCAAGCTTTGAGTGGCGATGTGATCATGGGCAATGCCGAAAGGTAACTACCTCCCCTTCATTCTTGCGTCGTTGGGAAACCTGGGAAGACTGTCTCGGGCATCACAAAGGCCATGTCGCGTGGAATTGGGTGGAGGGACGCGAAAAATGACTAAAGGTATAGGAGGATATTGGATCTCAACTTACCGGTCGGGTTAAATCCCCAGTCAGTCATCTTGAACCTTTCTGCTGACGTCTGCGTTTCTGGCAAGTAGGTATTTTGTTAGCTCTATAATCGTGTGGAATACGCGAGGAAGCTCAAGCAGCATGGCTCCCATTAGAGACGCGTCAGGGGGACATTGGCAAGCACGTCATGGACGCACAATTGCAATAAACCAGATCCAACAGACAGCCCACGTCTCTGTTAGTTTCATTTGGAAACTGTTTCCCTGCAGAAATGGGCAGTTGCATGGTGCAAAGCAAGTCGAGGGTGAGACATTGCTACAGGAGCAAACGCGTCTCAGGGGTATGCAGGGAAAGAAGATGGGAGGGAGAGAGAACTGACATACCGGTTTTTAGATATGCACGAGAGTATCGCAAGTCTAGTAGGTGATGGAGTTGATTCCGTCGTTGAAGGAATCAAGGTGCAGGTAGGTGAGGTGGTGTGGTGAGAAGGATGGAAGGTGGGAAAGGGAGGAGAGGAGGTGGGAGGAGGTGAGAGAGAAGAAAAGATAAACAAGCAACACCACAACAAAGTCAGGGCTACGGCGTCCCAAACGAGCAAACCAACCGTATAGATTTTCCTTTTCGTCCGTTTGATTTGCTCTTTGACTAATAACACGGGAGCGTAGTAACCAGTGTTCTCCCTATAGGATGTTCTCCCTATAGGATGTACTTTCTCTAGCTCTCCCAAGTCAATGTCCCTTATTCTCTCTGGGAAGCTTCACAGGGCCACTCTGTCCTGGCAGAAATCTCACTGGTAGGTTTGGTATATTCTGAACTTGTCAACCAACTGTCTTAATATTGGGATTTTCCATGTCGTTTGAGAAGCTTTGTGCTTTGAGTGGACTACTTGCTCGCCTGGCAATGGGTTGTTGCATGGCTTACAGCCCTCCCCCAGCCCAGCTGCTGATGCACAATATATGCACGAAGCCTGTATAAGGGTAGACATCCTCTTGGAATAACAGTATTTAATATTCATATTTCTCTGTGCTTTCTATCTCTTTCTTGCATCTTACCTCTTTGTCTGTTCACTGTGCCTAAAAAAGCACCAGCTAGCCGCTCAATGACAAAAAATGTGAGCACAATGATGCATGTATACAGCAGTACCAATTTAGCAGGGTGGAAGCAAAACTGTTAATCTTTTTTCCTATATGACTGAGATCATTGCAAAGCCTCTTCATTCATCTGCTTCATCGAATTATACATCTAAGAAGAACATGAAATAGGCATAGTTGGAAGAATTAGCTGATAGTAGATAGGGAATTACAATTAAAGAAAGCCAGCATTTTTCCCTCAATATACCCTTAAACTTCAGAACGCCTTCCCCCCACTCCAAAAAAAAAACATAAGGATAGAAAGAAGCACATTGTACACATACAGAGAGGCCTAGATACAAGGGATGTCACAGGAGGGGAAAAGAGGGAAAAAAGAATAACTTCATGTTTTTTCTTAAGCGCCGAGCACCGTATCATGACAATTCGTTCTCTCCATTAATCTCAGGATCAGAGAGACTAGAAGGTACCGCGTCATGTAACCTTTTCATCAGCTTCTCCAGATCGCCGAGACTCGTTTCTACATCATTAGATGCCTCGTGCATTCCCTGAGAGCGCCCAAACTCAGAATCTATCATAATCGTGCATCCGCTCCGTAACTTTGTCGAGCCAGCTTTATTTTTGGACAAATGTCTCTGCACCTCAGGAAGCGTCTCGGCTACAGTCTTGGCAAATCTGAGGCGAGCTTCGTTACCCTGCATGCTCGGCTCCAGTCTCTGTTTCTGAGCCTGATCGAGATCCCGAAGACACTGGTCCAATCTGGCTTTTACCTCGTTTAACTCATCGTCATGTTCCTGTTGGCGCTGTTTGAGCTCCTGTTTGAGCTCTTGAGTCTCGTGGTTGGAGAGTTTCAATTTGTACGCCGTCTCTCTTTCCTTTGCGGTAAGACGGTCGGCGCGCTCGGTCTCCGAGGCGCAGTTCATCGCTTGCTCCCAGACGAATAATAGATCGGATCTGTCGAAGCGTTGCATTCTGATGGCGGATATGCTGTGGCGTGATGTTGCTGGGCTGGCGCGTTTTTCGTTCACGGGTGTAAACCCGCCGGCTTTTATAGGATAGGAATCAAGGGTGGACATGGCGGACTCTGCTTTCGCACTGGTGGGTTGTTTTGGGCTTGGTTCGGGCGGAGCCTCTGTTCGGGCCAGCTTTGGTGGTCGGGGAGCTGGTGAGTTGGTGTCTACGGTTTTTCTCTTTTTTGCTTCCTCTTCAACTACATCGGTTTGTTTGATCACTTCCGCCGCCTGGGTATCCTGCAATAAACATCAGCACATATTATCTCATCTTACACACGCCGTACACCTTGCTTACATTCGTCTCGACATTTTCGCCTTCAGGCAGCTCCTCTTCTTCGTCGAGCTCATGTTCGGAAAGCTCGGATTCACTCGCGGAGGAGAGAATAAACTCTTCGAATTGGGATTCATCATCTGAAACGCCTGACGGTTTTTGAGATCGTTTCTGGCGTCGACTTTGCCACCTCTACGCACTGTCAGCAAACGCAACATGTGGTGTGGGTGGGCGGATTCTTCATGACGAGCCTTATGTAGACCGCGGGAGACCTGGCACGGAAGGTCAGTATGTATTCTCGGCATTGGGGACATATGATTGCTGAATTATAAGTTTCATGATGACGTACTGAGAATTGTTTGATTAAAGCAGTAATTGACCGTTCAGGAAAGAAGGTCTAAAAAAATATTTTAGTGTTAGAAGCTTGAGAACCGAGAAGCAATCTGAGTGAGTAGTCCTCCGATGGTTGCTTCGGGTTGACTCACATCCTTAATTTGAGGCCAAGTCATTTCAGGATTATCATGGCGAAGTCGGAAGAGTCTCTCCCTTTCCTCAGATGTCCAGCGCATACCCCTATGTCGCTCTGCTTGAGCGATGTCAGACATTATCTCCTCGTCAAATAGTTCCTTTAGTCGATATGAGTTGATTCCAAGTCTAAGCTTCACCACCAGAGAGGCAGACATTAGTGATGCATGAGAGACGTAGTAGGCGATAGACAGGCCAGAGAAGATAACCTAAATTGATGGATTAGAATAGTGAGTTGGAAGTAAGGCGAGATTCGATGGAATTTTATGGGAGATTATTGTTTGCAGGCATATGTTACGGATGAGTGGAGGCAGGTGAATTGTGGGTAGAGGAAAGCGAGGTAAACGTGACAGATAGCAGCAGAAAAAAGGAGTGCTTGCTGGGACCTACCCACTGGCACTACAGAAATGCAATCAGGCTTTGCAGTTTGGCATCCGAGTGAGAAAGGTCTCGATTCCCAAGCCAAGAGGGTCAGTGAGCTGAGCTAAGAGTCGAGTAACTGACAGCTTGAGTCTAGGTCGCGAAAATGTGTGTTCTGCGCTGGGTGGCAGGATGTGAGATCATCCTCTGCAGGTGTAAAATGATCACCGCAAACGAGGAAAACGGCGACTAAGCATCAAGGAAGAGGGGTGGGGACGCGACGCCAGGGCAAGGCTGTCACCAAGTGAACGAGTCTGACCGTGAATATCCCTGCGTGTTGCAGGTTATATATGGATGGAGTGGCATGAGCAACAGAGAGAAATATGATGCATCAGATGCAACGCAGCGCTAAGCTGTTGTTATTCTGGGCCCAAATTACCACTATTGTCTCTGTAATTCAGCGTAATGACAGGCAATGTGATTCAAGGGTTTCTCAGCGCCGCGACGGAATTACTATTATAAAGAATCAGTATCAACAACAGAAAGGTGCTTTTTAATCGTGATAATCAATTAAACTGACCAGCAAGAGCTAATGTTAATGGTTATCATGAGAGTTATGTGAAATTGGCTGTCCATTCTGCCCGAGTAAGACGTATCAGGAGAGTGAACTCATATCCTAACAGGCCGTTTGTATCGACCCGTACGTACAGTACCGATCTGTTGTGTGGCGCTCGAGCCCCGAATCAAATAATCACATTGTTGGCCAGACCAAGACTGTCAACACCGTCAGACCAAAGCATGCCTGTCCTTTGGCCTTGACAGCATTGTTGTCTGGGTGACAACAAAGGATTCTAGATTCCTCTCTCCGAGCTGGAGAGCACGCGACTTTCATAAAACATCTGCTGTTAACCTATATCCATCCCCTTATTCGTAGAATCCTATTACGCCAGTTAACTTTCCAGCAGCCATATTCGAGGGACGCGCGTGTATGTGTGAATGCTGACAGGGGTCTGACAGCCTGAGCTGTGTGCCATAACAGGTGTTTCCGCGCACGCCATCCTCCAACCACAGCATAGAACCAGCGTTTACACGTTACACCTGGAGCTGCAACCATCGTGGGACTGTTGTTGGTGTGCGGAAATACTACCTGACGTTCCCATACCCGGAGATTTCTTGGCATTCAGGTGTGAATGCGGAGCATGTGTGTGGTCACTCAACTCTGTGCTCGTCGTGAACACTCGCTACAACGGGCAGAGAAGAAGTCTCCCTCGACGACATAACTTATAAAAAAGGGGTTCCGCTCTACGGTCAATGAATTAACATCCGGCTTGAATGCAATAATCTCAAATCGTCATCATGGCTTCCCCTACAGAAACCAACCCTCCAGATGTGAAGTATGTGCTCATGGAAATACCAGCACCGTATGTCCTGCTTGTGACCATCGATCTCGAGAAACAGATGAATTCACTGCCCGTGGATGCAGTTTGGGAAATGGACAGAGTTTGGAAATGGTTTGATAACGAGCCGCAATTGTATGTCATGAGCTGAGAGCTCCCCCTTCTAGCATAAAAAGGGAAATTGGTTAATAGACATTCACACTAATTTATGACATGATAGACGTGTTGGCATAATCACTGGAGCTGGAACAACCGCCTTTTCAGCGGGAATGGATCTCAAAGGTACTGCCACCAGTCTATTGGAATGTACATGCTGGAACGAACTTTCCCGCGCAATTCTCACATGGGGGTTCTATAGAACGCCAATCATCACAAGATGACCCACTAGACACCTATCAACGCAACAACTCCTACCCGCCCTCCGGATTCGCCGGCTTGACCCGGCGCACGGGGAAAAAGCCCATAATAGCAGCCTGCAACGGACACGCCCACGGCGGCGGGTTCGAGATCGTGCTAAACAGCGACATCGTGTTAGCATCGCCGAATGCGAATTTTAAACTTCCCGATGTGATGCGTGGCACGGCGGCGTTGCAAGGTGGGTTGCCTCGATTGTGTCGGACCTTTGGGTTGCAGAGGGCGATGTGGTTGGCGTTGACAGCGCATACGTTGACGGCGCAAGAGGCGCTGCAGTGGGGGCTGGTGCAGAAGATTGTGCCTGTTGCGAACTTGGTTGAGGAGGCGGTTAATGTGGCTAGGTTGATTGCGCGTATGAGTCCTGATAGTGTGATTATTAGCAGGGCAGGGGTGAGGCAGGCTTGGGAGACGAGCAGCGTTGAACATGCAGCGAATTTGATATTGGATGCGTATCTGGCTAAGCTTGCTTTGTCGGATAATGCAAGTGAGGGAATACTTGCGTTCAGGGAAAAACGGCTGCCTAAATGGGTACCTTCGAAATTATGACAATAGAGAGACTATATATATACTTTGTTTCGTTTGCCAAATTAAATGAGCCTAAAGATTTAGGGGGCCTATATGTTCAAGATAGATGTAGGACAGATAACCGGAAAGGCCGATGCTAGTATTTCTGCAGGCCTTTCGTACTTGGATTGAGCTTTTCGCAAAGTGTAGTTCTGGAAGTCTCAGAAGAACGCCGAGTAGACTGAAATCGATAACGAGATCTGTCATATACGTGTTGGCTCGAGCAAGGGGGAATCTGATAAAGCATGCTTGCCTTGCGCGCCTGGAAGAGAAAGCAGAAAGTCTAGAGATATGGTAGTCGTACGAATTGCGAAAATCATAGAAAAACGCTAGTAGCCGATAAATAAAAAGAAAAGCAAACAAACCCAAATGCTTGATTCCCCATGTACACGGAAAAAAGGAAACACTCATTCCCGAGAAACAAAAGTTGAAGTATATAATACAAGTTCAGACCCGAGACGATCGCTACCTGAACAACCTACCCAGCACACCGCCAGCAAGGTTGCCTGCAATCCGCGTAGCAAACGCACCGCTTGCAAACGTCGACGCCTGGCTAAATCGATCACACCGTGAAAACGCCACCGTGTTGGTGATAGTAAGGATAAGTGCAATTGCTATGCGTAAACCCGAGAAGCGTTAGATCCCGCTTTCCCCTTCCAAATCAAATAACCGGGGGGGGATTAAAGGGTGTAAAAGAAACTCACCAACTAAGCTCAACCAAATCACGCTTTGCAACCTGACAATTGCCAGAATCGCAAGACCAACCCACAGAGCAGGTGTCGCGTATAGACTCAGCCAGAAGAACCTCTTATCCGTGGCGTTGATAGTGCGGGTGGTTGGGTCTGAGCTCTCAAATACCCAGTGTGAATCGCCATTTGCAGTGTCAACTTCATTCCACCATCGGAGCCCGACGAGTCGCCGGCCGGCAATGTTCTTTAGGTAGTAGAAATCGGCGGAGAGAAGGAGGAGTGTGAGGATGAAGACGAGGACACTGCCATGGTGGGATTAAGTGTTAGCGGCGCTATGTCTTGCTTCACGGGAAAGCCGTGACGAGAAGAGAAAAACGACTAACAAGCTATCAATAAAGAGGACACCGAATAGATACATCAACAGGCTCCCTATTGCGACAAAGTTAGCCCAGCCATCACCAATTTGTTTCGAGACGAGTGTATTGAATCGGGGTTAACGCACCAAGCCGGAAGCCTAGGAAGAAGAGCAGAGTAACTGGATGCGCACTGAGACGCCAGTTCAGTTCTCCCGACCGTGGTTGCTCCATGGTATATAGCGTCTAGAAAAAAGCAGTATGCGAAGCCCTCATCCGAGTGTGAGATATCTAGAGTTCTATGCCCACGATATTCGAGCAACGTTGCTTTACTTGGATCATGACGATGACAGGCGGTGAGAGAAGGCAGAACAAGCGCTCCTTCAACCTACGCCTACGGAGTGCATCACTGCGTAGAGAGCCAACATCCTGGGTGCGCTTACCTATTATTGATTGCAAGACATTTGCAATAATCTCATGCTAACCGCAATATGTTTGGAAATATAGTAAGATCATGTTTAAACAGAGAAGTAAGTTTATTAATGAAGCTCTTTACCCATATCCCCCATTATCCACGGCAGGATCCCTCACCCTCGTTCTCTCCCGCTCCCTTCTTTTCCTTTCGCTCTCCTTGTACTTCTCCATTGCTGCCCGAAAGCGGTCCCCAACGAGCTTCTTTCGCATGTAATTCAGGCCACTCCGCCAGCGTCCCAAGTCGACCATCATTTTTTTTGTTGTAGACATCATCATCGGATGGCACAAAGTCGCTGAATTTGAGGTTAACATCAACATCTTCAACTCTGGCGTCAAGATATGGGCTCTTGGGATCTACCCCTGCTTGGTTGCCGTAGAACAACTAAGGCAGATTGAGAAATGTCAGTACTACTATTTGCGCTTAGATAGTTCCTACTGGAGCGTACTCACAACCGGATCAAGCTTCCGCCTTGCTTGTCCTGTCTCTTGGTCCCGAATCCACACCCCCAGCGTGGCTTCCATTTTTCCGACCCATCGTACTCCCCGCCACAGCAGTGGGCTCTCGGAGTCTTCAGGATTTTTGAGTTGGATCTGTTTTAAGATATCCTTGTTCTTGATAGGTTCCTCGAGTCTCTGCAATACGGTAGCTATATCCTCTTCTTTTCCTGTGATATTATTTCGATGCTTGACGTTAGGATCCAGGCCTAGCGGGTTTCGATAGGCCGGTGACTCCTTTAGATTGATCAACAACGCTATATTAACGTCGTCTGTTTCTTCGATATATCTTCTTATTGCAAGCCGTAAGGGTTGTACTGCTGAGCAAATCCCACCTCTAGAATAAGTATCGGGACCTCAACGAAACCTTCATCGCTCCTGTACATAGTGTAAAGAAACTGGAGGTCGGGAACTAGAGCCCACCCTTCGGGGGTAGGTGACTGCGTGAAAAGGTCATGCATGACAGCTCCGATCAATCGTGCGTGAACGCGGGTGGGTGCCCGCCGCACTGCAGTAGTCGACAATTTGGCGTTGTAAGACACGCGGACCCTTGATCCCAAGCAAGTAAGCACACCAACGTCGACGTAAATGTTAACACTGAAGAGGGTTACCGAACCTATTCTTTTCACCGCTAAAGGCGTCCTGTATTTGGTGATACTCCATGACAGACGTTCTCACATGGTAGACTTCATCAGGAATATCAGCTAGGAATTCTTCACAAAATAATTCGTTCAGTCGATGCTGATCCGAAACTGATCTCCCGGGGGGAGAAATTGAATTCCGGTCCTCCTTCGTTTCAGAGGAGGCCGCATCCCGTGCATTTCGCGGGGTCGAGCCACAGCCAGATAACCAACGGTGATTGTAGACTAATCCGGTCCACTTCCTTGAAAGAACTGGGCGAATTCGGGAAAAAGGACGGAAGGCTAGAAACTGAACGCCAGATCGAAACATATAACAATGTTTTCAGGTGTGAAGGTTGCAGCAAGGAAATGGGGATATGGGTTTGTAGTTGTGGTATCTATAGCCAGCAAACAGCAGAAAGCAGAAAGCAATCAGGTCCAAATTAGGTAGACACTGAGCTAACAAACAAAGGTCATGCAATTGTGTCAGACACAGGAACATGTCCAGCTACACTAGGTCTTGAGTATATAATTCCTCCAATCTGCGACCTGCCTTGGTACTGCTTGGAGCTCATGTCCTTACTGTAGTGGAAGACGACGTACTTAATCTGGTTGACTATGGAGTCTAATTCCCTATGGTAAGCTGGGACCAAAAACGTCTTATCCCATGGGTTCACACACGGGTTCATAGGAAGCCTAATAATAAGATGGGGGAAAACAACGAGTGCTAAGATTTCGACGGCACGCGTAAGGCTCCTGGTTCCAGACAACTCTATATATCTTCCAACACACAATAACGAGACTTAATGATAATGAAGGCATCGAATTGAGTTAGTGATGCTACGCTTGTAGGTTCTAAAAGGGGGTATTAAAAGCAAATATTGTACAACAAAGTTCCTTATAAACAAAGACAAAGAAGAGAGCCTGCAGCTCGTGAAGCGACACGGGATCCTCGGGGCTATTAATCATAGCTCCCATGACGAGATGTGCTCGCTGCGGCGAGAGTAGCGTATTGCGTGAACCTCGCGGTGGAATTTGCTGATGTTGATTGCGAGTCCGGATAAAAGCAGTACCTAGGTCCTAGGACGTACGGTGCGTTCGGCATGGATGAAGATCCGAATTAAGCTTCGTATTGCGGGTGTTGGGACTCTAACGTGGATCATATTGGGCGACACGATGGGTCGTATGGGGACAGAGGTCGGTCGAGGAGCCGTTCAGGAGAAGCGTCTGCGCTTGAGTGCGTGTGGACGGCTCTCCCTGCTGAATTCGGTTTCCTTGAACAAGTCGGACATCATGTTTTCAAAGGATTTGGACAGCGCTTTTTTAAGCATATCATAGGAATAGAAGCTAGAAGGGATTATTTCGTTAAGAACAACCCTCTTGGCGTCCTCATCCTGAATCTCCCAGCGACCCTCAAGCTCGGAATAGTAGCGTTCTGCGCGGCGTAAGAAGTGCGTGATAGATTCATCCTTTTTGAGTTTGTTGCTTATAAAGCTGGTAAAACTCCTACGGCAGTCGTAATCGTCGTCCTTGCCACAAACAAATTCAAGTTCAACCCAAACACCGCGGAGTGTATATGCCTCCCTGATGAACTCTTGACATTCCTCATCAGCACTGTTACGCTACAGTGGCAAGCTTGTTTCGTGTTCGTTTCCGGGTCAGTATATTTCGAAAGATCCAGGATAACAAGGTTGGCCTTCCAATGTGCGGACCAATGAGTCCAATTCTCCATGTTAAGTTAGGGACCCCCAGCAAGGGCACCAGCCATCGCTATTATCGTATTCATGAAGTTCATGCGCAAATTCGTGAGGTTGAGACCGCGGGGACAGGGGGGGCTGTTTCTGAGGAGCTCGTGAAAATTTTGGGAAAGGTTGGAGAACAACAATGATTATTTAATTAGTACTTCGCGTCTTGACGCGACGCGCTCAGCTAACTACTAGATGCGGATTATCATAGGTCCGGCTGTCTAACCCATATGCCGAAAGCATTCTCTCCTTGACGAACAAGAAGAACACCAGGGTTTTTGACACATTCTCAGACCTGATTGCTGAAAGGCTGCCAGTACAAATGCGTTTTGATACTTTAGAAGGCTTGCCATAGGCACATTTGAGAAAGACGATCGATTGTATCGTAAAAAGATTCCAGCCCCTTTTTTCCAAGCCCATCCATCAACCTTGACCTACGAAGATAATATCAGTATAACCACGATATACCCGAGACGTCAAAACCACAAGGTTCAACACAGAGCCCTCAGCAGCTTGAAGAGAAGCCATCCCTATACGAAGTATATCCGCCCAGCCAGGCTACCTCACAAACCTCGAAAGGCACAATCCGTGATCTTCCCCCAGAATTACCCGTCTACTACTTCTTCTACGGGACCTTTACGAACCCACAAACCCGACAGAGGATCCGAAACCCATAGCACGAACCTGAACTGTGTAAAGCTATTCACTGGCGAAGCGGGGAGATTATCCAACGCTGATTGACGGGAAGCAAGGCCAGATTGCTTCTAGATATACGTATCTCGTGCAATCTAAAGAGGAGGCGCAGAAGCTCGCGTACTATGCGACGAATGCCTACGAAGTCGCGCCAGTCTGCATGCATCTCCTTTGTAGATGAGGACTATCCAGCAAAAGCATCAGGCAAATCATTCAAGTACGCCAGAGATCCGCAGGTTCTTCTAGAAGGGAAATTCGATCGCGAGCTGTGAGCTCGGCAAATGGGTGATAAACTAGGATGAAATTGCGTTCCCATCGACCGAAATTGCACACGCTGTAATTGCTGGGCCTGAAATCAAAATGAGCATAGAGGACTGAGCTATTACGCGGCCCCATTGATCATGCCCCCTTCATCCAAGCCAGGACTCACGAGTGAGGTTGAGCATATGCTGCAGAATTTCAAATGCGAAGTAGCAACTCCATTTCTGCAACACCGCGGAAGAATGATATTCAAGAATCGCTCAAGATGGGATATGAGAGGGGTCACTCCATCGTTCACTTGCCTCAAGCCAATATAATGAACTTTGATGGATCCCCAACACCCCTAGATGCTGCTAGGTGTTAACCAGGCTTCAGGCTTCATGCTTCCATAATTCAGCGTACCGTCTAGTAAGACCCAGTTTGCCCAGTGAAACCGCGTCTTACAGTTCGCAGATTTTGAAACATTAAAGCTCCGTAACATAAACACCTCGCATAGGTTCAAAACAAGAAACCAGTTTACTTCCACATTCTTTCATAATTTGAAGTTTTCCTTGTCGGAGTTGGAAAATGTTTGCCAATTTGCTAACCTTCCTCACCAATCGGCATGGCACCGAGGCATGCTGCCAAAAAGAGCCGGAACCCCGGTCCCACTAGCGCATCTCCCCGCAAAATCCGCCCAAGCTTCCCGCAAGCTCGGGGCAACACCGCTCACCTACAAGTTGAGCGAGGACAAAAAGTCAAATTTTCTCCCAAGCTCCTAAACTATCATACGTATGAGTATATACTAGAAAAAACTATTGAATCTCTGGTTTAACTATCGCATGATTAATTAATCTCATGCATCGCAATCCCTTTACAACTTGGAACCCTGAATCGCAGAACTAATATTCTCCCGCATCAACAATGGCGACGAGTAACATCTTGCGCCGCTCTCTTCTCTACGGTACATACGTTACTACGCCAGATCTTTATTATTCCATCTCTCCATTTATAAAGAACAAATAAACTAATCCAGATATGCAGTGCCCGGCTCCTCCCAGCGCATGCTCGACAAATCCCGCAGTCTCGTCGCCGACTGCATCGCATACGATCTCGAAGACAGCGTGACACCCTCCCGGAAAGCCGATGCGCGGATACTGGTTAGGAATGCTATTGACCAGCCCTTGCCATCGGAGATCAAAGAGCGTGCTGTGCGGATTAATTCTGTGAGCAGCGGGTTAGCGCTGGGGGATCTTACGGAAGTGGTATGCTGCTCTATTTACTCTACCAACTCCTATCAATATATATCCAATCGCCCCAAACACACCTGAGAACTCACAATGAAATTGATAAACGACAGCTCAAATCACCCAACCTCTCCACAATCGTGATCCCAAAAGTCGAATCAGCCTCAGACCTTCACTTTGTCAACGACGTGATATCCCACACTCTCTCGTCCTCCTCCTCCGCCCAACAACCCCCCATCTCCCTAATCGCACTTATCGAATCCGCAAAATCCATAATGAACCTCTCCGCCATCTGCGCCTCCACACCCTCGCTCTCAGGTCTCATATTCGCCGCCGCCGACTTCTCCTTAGACCTAAGCATAACCCAAACGCCCTCCTTGACAGAATTCCTCTACGCGCGCTCCGCCATCGTCACCGCCGCGCGCGCGTACAATCTCCCCTCGACAATCGATCTCGTGTGCACAGAATTCAAGGATGAAGATGTACTGCGGGACGAGTGTTTAAATGGTAAGCGCATGGGGTTTAATGGGAAGCAATGCATCCATCCGTCGCAGTTGGGGACTGTGCATGAGGTGTTTGCGCCGAGTGGGGGGGAAGTCGATTGGGCGGTTAGAGTTGTTGTGGCGGATGAGAAGGCGGCGAGGGCGGGGAGGGGTGCGTGGTCGTTGGATGGAAAGATGATTGATGTGCCTGTTGCGGAGAGGGCGAAGGCGATTGTGAAGAAGGCGACGTTGTGTGGGGTGGATGTGGAGAGTGTGAGGAGGAGGTGGAAGGTTGAGGAGCCGCAGTGAAAGGATACCCCCAGCCGGAGGTCTTTTTTCAAACCAAAGTTTTTGTATATAGATGATTACTTGTGTTGTTGATTTTTAAATATCTACTATCTACCTGTTTCTCCCCCACGGAGTTAGATGATAAGGAACAGGTCTAATTGACACTGTACTTTTCCTGTATGCATTTATTATCTCGACCAATAGAGTTACGAACATGAGTATCAAATACCTGACGTTTATGTCTATCAACATCGTCGAGGCAAAAAGGTATTCTACAGCTAAGGGGACTATGACGCTATCAAGGCGCAAAATCTCAAAGAAAAATACCATAGATTTGAACAATTGATAACTTCCTCGTTGGGTTTTCCTACTTATGCTTCTGGATAATAAGTTGAATCACTGGTAACCTATTGGGTAGCGCACAGCCATTTCTATTGGACGTGGAGAAATGATCCCACACAGGGCACCAATGGTCTGCATTCAAGGTCTGCAGCGAGCAAAAAGAAAAAAGGGAAAGGGTGTAAGGGATGGTCTAAATCTCTGCGTGCTCAGAAAGAGCGCCAAAAGTCATTTCAAGTTCTACGTCTCGTGGTCGCGTCACGCAAAAATCACGCTCGTTAAAAACAAGGTCGGAGGGGAGTATCGTGAAGATGTATCGTGTAATATTACTGAACGCTTGTCGATTCAGAAAGGTCTAGGAAGGGGGTAGCTTAAGAGAAACCGGGACGACGCAGCGGATACCATTTAGGTGCCTTGGGACGTGCTGAAGCCTTATCACTCCTTCTTAGGGGCATCTTCTCGCTTCAGCAACTGAATCTTTCCCATCGTGAGAACCGGACCAGACGAAGAGTTCCTCGAAGCTCCATCAGCTGCGTCAACACCCTGAGAATTGGATTTCGCCGCCAAGCTGCGATCGTAGCTCGTGGGGTCAACGCCCAAAATCCCACCAACATAGCCACCACGTTCGCCAGGCACGTTGAATTCACGGAACACAAAGCGCCACTCGTTCAGCCAGTTCTTCGTCGCTTTGCCAACCTTATCCTTGCCGTTCTTGCTGTGGTGGCCGGTCCCGGTGATGACGTAGAGGAGACGACAACCAAGCTTCGCTTGCTCGAGTAGCATCTTTTCGAGATATTCGATCGCCTCGTTAGGATGGAGGCCATGTAGATCAATATAAAGCTCGTCGTCATGAGTCATGCTGTTCAAGTGTTTGTTGCGCTCTTCGTAGAGATGGCGAGCGGCTTCACGGTGGGCTCGACGCATAGCTTCGTTTTCTGCCTGGCCACGGAGAGACAACGCCTTGGCTGCACGAGCATCGTTCCGGTTCCAAGCTTGAGCGGCGCTAATGTAATCATGCGTAGGTTAGAAGGTTACATCCCAAAAGCAGAGTAACGGGTAGAGAAAGAGGGTGTACGATACCTTTGCAAAAACTTATTGCGCACGTTGCCGTGAGTGATAGCATCGAGGCGGTATTTGAGATACTGCTGATTCGCGCGAGCACCAGTTTCCAACCATGGGATACGAGTGGGCTCAGGAATCGCTTGTGCGGCTGCGCTAAGTTCACGGTTTGCTGTGGACGGGCGGCTAGATCTTGGACCTCCTTTACGGTGGCTGGGTGCTGGAGATGATGACATCCGGACAACATCTGCCAGCGAATTGGGTGTGGCGTCTTTATTCCCACTACCATCGCGATGATGTCCATGGCCACCGCGTTTCCCGTGATGTTTCCTCCCCTTGGAGCTGACGGCTGAGAGAGTTGGGAACGCCTCAGGATCGTCAACTGAAATTGTAGAAGGGTTCAATTCGCGATGCTGGTGTCTGCTTCCAGGACGAGAGTGAGGTCGAGATGACGATCCCAGCGCAGCATTCTTCCTATAGTTCGGGGACAGATGGTACTGCTGGTTCCCAGATTGGAAATGGTGGGGCTGTTTGCGTGGGTTGACGGGAGGGAACTGTTCCGGCCCAGCAGGATAAAGAGTGGGAAAGGCCTCGTAGTTGTCAAATTGATAAGGCGGGTGAATATCCGGCGTTGCACCCATACTACCGTTGTCACTAATGCTCATGCTTCCAACCTGGGCGGTCGGGTCATGAGAGAAAGGACAGCCATCCCCGGCAAGACAATTTCCCATCATCCAGTACCTACATTACAATTCATTAGCTGAAGGAAACCTAACCTCCTCGAAACCCTCACTTACTTGCATAGGTGACCGCGCAGGTCGTGAGAGAACCTGCAATCCGCCCGGAGGCATTGTCCTGTGGATAGCCAGTACTTGCAAATTACCGGGCTACGGCTTGGGCCGGATGGGGTGACAGGTCGCATATTTTCCATTGCCATAGATTTGCCCACGAGAACTCGACCCTCATTGTTCACTGCAACATTCCCGTCATTGTGGTGTGGTTCTGTTAAGGCAGCGATAGTTGCCCCAAGGTCGTAGCTATTTGCCTCCAAGGCCTCCTCGATCTCCTCATTTGACTTTCGATCTCCAAGCACTGACCGAAGCATGTCATATGGGTCCATATCAGGGGGCGCGATCCATTCTGGCGCTGCTCCGTTCAGCCCAGTGGACGAGGCTGTACTCCTGGCATCGTCGCTCACAAGCCAGTCAACATTATCACTTCCCATATCGCCGTAGAAATCTGGAGTTCCTGACGTGGCTGAAAACTCGTAGGCGTTGAGGTTTGGACTGTGGGGGATAGGTTGTGCAAGCGCGAGGCGGGGCGACGGACGCGGGGAGGTGAACGGGGATGCAGCCAGGGACCGCGGGGCGCGTGGGAAGCCGCCACGAGGGACGGGAAAGCCAGCAGCAGGGCTCGTCCCAGTGTTGGATGGAGAGGATAGTGGTGTCGAGGATCGCGGAATCTGCCACGGAGCGGGGGAGGAGCGGCGGATCACAGTATGGCGAAGCGGGGGAGGGGAGGTGTCCGCCTGGGTGGACCTATGACGCCACAAATGAAGAACATCTAACACTGTGTTCTCAAGAGAGCTGCCAGTGAGCTCTGTCTTCTCACGCAGGAACTCTTCCAGCTTCTCAATCTTTTCTTCATCCTCAAGTTTCTCATCTTGAAGGACTGGGAGGCAGAGTTCATAAGTCTCTTCTGAAACCATTGTTACCAAGCGACACCTGGCGCGATGCTATGCAGCAATCAAACAGACAGTTCACAAGGCGGCAGACAGCAGGAATAGCAGGGTGGATCTAGAATATTGATGGCTTGAGTGGATGTGGAACTGGAGAACACATGGTAGGATGGAGATGTCTGTCAGCAACAATGTTTCCCGAACATGGTGGTTATAAAGAAAGAGGAGAAATAGAAGGCAGTGAATGATGAAGCTGTGAATGTGAGAGACCAACCCAACAGTGAATAGAATGGCAGTTACATCATTGCTGCCACAGAGAACAAGATGAAACAAAGAGAAAAGTGAATGGAGATCAAGTGTCACAGCAGAGTCTAGGAGCAGAGTGTTTTGAGTTGGTCTGGATGCAGGTGGTGGTGAGTGTGGAGTGTTGTTGGGTGAGTTTCTGGGGAAGTGAGGCGCTGTTTTGGCTGCAAGATGACAATGGGAAGATCCAATCCAGGCTCTTTATGCAAAAAACACCCATACTAGGATCTGTGTTTTATTTGATTATTTGATAATATGGCTGTGCCTAGTTCGAGATGATTCCCATATATGAAATTTCACTGTAAAGGCATCATTCGTCGATTCAGTTCAATGTTTTACTGCTGTCCGTGTTTACGAGAATGTGTCTCTTCTTTTTTTTCGCATACTAGCTAGCATGAAACGGTTTACCAAAATTAATCAAGGGATCGAGCATGCAGAAAATAATAATGGGGCTGATTTATCCAGTCTTCAGCCTCGAAAGCTTCGACTACATCAGTGGGAACGATACCATTTTCAAGGTTGTTTTCAACGCTGAGACCCTCAAGCTGCGGGGTACTTAGATTATTGAGCACATTTGCCTGCTAGGTATAGACTCCAGTGGAATGAACTCTGGCATTATTCTCCTGCCTTTTCATTGAATTTGGTCAAAGGGAAAAAACAATGCATTGTTCGAGGGGCTGACCCCAGGCTGACCCGTCTCCAGGAGAGATGGATGCCCCCCAAAAGATCCCTACCGCCCATGACGTGGACACTACGGGTATTTGGGGTTTAGCGGCACGAGCAGAACGAGCAGAACGAGCAACAACTTGAAGTCCATGACAATGGATGGATTCGGAGCATTGACATTGATAGACGGCAGCCTACAGACACTTCCATACTCAATAAACGCCATCGGAGTGAGCGATGCAAAAGGGTTCCTGGTTTAAGCGTGCATCCTTCCTGCAAGCAAACAAAGCCAATTAATTATATCCACCCTCTTGAGCAACGAACAGCGTCCAGGCTTCAACCTCAACGGCCACACCCTTCCTTGGTCATTTCTACAACGTCCTGCTCACAACGTTTTGCAGAGACAATTTTGCTATCCTTCCTTGTATCTAGCTCATTGCGGTTCTATTGCAAGTTCTAGAGTCATGTACCGACGATAGAGCATAATTTATCGCCTTTCCCTGCCTTTCGGCGACAATCAACGTCAGCACAGCCACGAATATACTCCCACCTCCGACGAACAACTACACATTTGCTCGGTCTTTCTTTTGACCAGAACTGTTTTTACGGTATTAAATGATCGGCTATTCGAACGTTATTCGCTTCCATCAACGCTGCTAAGCGTCTTTTTCGGCAGACAACAGTCCCAAACCGGCAGCGCCGGACCCATGCATGAGCGATGCCTGCAGACTACTCTTCGACAGCAGAAGCGCTCTCCGTGCCATTAATACCAGACCCTGACGAATCCGCCTCACCTACCTTTCAGCCGATACGAACATCATGGAGCCAACCTCGCTCCGGCCTCTCCCGGTCCAGAAGGAGCTCCTCCCTCTTCTCCGTTCCAGATGCGTCGTTCCGGGATAGGGTCATTAACAATGCGGAGCGATCATACCAGCGCGTGGCAGGCACCTTTATGCGGATGACCCTCACGCAGAAAATTGGCTCGGTAGTAGCTACGATTGCGGTTATTGGATTTGGGATCACTTTCATGCTTCTTACGGGGAAGATATTCCAATGGTTAACCCCGTTGGCGGCGGACTGGGAAAACTCCAAACTGGCGTATCTTCTATTCATCTTGAGTACAGTTGTGGTTTCTTTCCCACCAATGGTGGGTTGGACAACCATTGGGACGATTTCTGGTTTTATTTTTGGAGTATGGAAAGGGTACGATTCTTTGATTTCTATGTGGTACAACGACATGCAAAGGTTGAGTCTGATACTGATGTTTTGCGACTTAGGTGGTTTATATTTACCTGTGGATCGGTCGTTGGGTCGACATGCTCTTTCATACTATCTCGCACCCTCCTCTCCGGCTTTGTCCACCGCTTGATGGAGCACGATAAGCGATTCGCAGCCCTTGCGCTTACATTGAAGTACGACGGATTGAAACTACTATGCATGATCAGGCTTTGTCCGCTCCCATATTCAATATGTAATGGGGCCATATCGACATTTCCGACTGTAAAGCCGCTCACGTATGGGTTGGCCACGGCAATAATATCTCCGAAATTTCTCGTTCCCGTATTCATCGGTAGCAGATTGCGCATTCTCATTGAAAGCGGAGAGTCTATGAGCGCAGGCACCAAGGCGATTAATATAATCAGTATCTTGGTGAGCATAGTGATTGGGATTTTCACTGGGTGGTACATCTATAGAAGGTACGTTGAACCTCGCACAGGTTTCTCCCGCCAGTGAAGAACCAGTCCCATGAACGCGGAGATTCTGACATTTCCCTCCTCTTATTTAGCACACTCGCTCGCGCCAAACAATTAGAAGCCGAGGAGCGCGCCAACCTACGCCAATCCATCCAAAGCGACCCTCAGGCCCTCCAACCACCATCCCACTTCTCCGACGACCCTGATGAAAACGCTGCGGCCACTACCCTAGCGCGGGACGAAGAAGAGCGAATTGGTTTCCGTGATGACGATATCACGGTTGACGTTGACGATGACCGCCTTGCTATTGATCCCATCGGATACCGTGATGAATTTACAGATAACGACTCTGATGTGTTTGAGTCGGGCGATGGGGAAGATCCGAATGAAGCGTACAGTTTACATCGTCATGTTGAGACTAAATAGATAGACAGAACATATGTTCTTGGTTCCCTTTTTCTTTTTGTACTCATCTTTCTTTTGATTATGTGGCCTAGGGGGTTACAGGACATAAAGTATGGATGTGCATTGCTTTTCGTTTTGGGTAACTATACGGAATAGAGCGGGTATGATATACATATCTTTTGAGTTTCTCGGGGAACAGTTTGCATTTTCTGACTTTGTGCCACGTTTTATCTATATTATTTTCCCCCTTGGGATGAGTTTCTTACTTCTTGAGCCTGTCTTTCCAATATCTGGTATATTTTCTATGTCCGTTTGGCTTCTACTTGTTGATGATTCATCTCATACAAGCGTGCTGGTCGGGAAGGCCTGGCTCGGTACGAAGAGCAGGCGGTATTTATGTGTCCGTGCATGATATCTAATACGGGGAATGATCCAATCGACGGTTGCTATATCCCGCGGTCCCATATGCGGCCGGGCATCTGAATATTGACTCCAGAGACCGTCAAAAAACACTATCAGGGGCCATGTAAAAACCGGCACCGCTGCTGGGCTAACCTTGCCACAGACACATATATTCATTCCCCACTACTTCTGCGTATTCCACGGGGTCTTGTTATCAGTAGAATCCATAAACGTCACCCTTCCTAGCGAAGACGTGCGTCTCTTCATTATGAAGTTTCTAGAGCGGTGGGCTCAGGGGTGGGGGGCCCAACGGATATTTACGACTCGACAAGGTCATATACATGGAGGAAGGTGTTGGTGGCTGCGAGAAAAGCTGTTAGCAAAATCTAACTGCATAATCAAGTGAAAGCAGGACGGAAGCACTAGAGTCAAGCATATTAAAAGGAAAAGGACTTGATGGTTCGATTCGTACGATAGGAACCGACATCAATATTTTCCATGCCAAATGGGATGGGCAGAAGGGGCCGGTTCTTCTTAACAGGTGGACAAAATGATCATGAAGATCCTTTTCGCCCAAACGCAATCCTACCAAGGTCATCACCATACTCCCAGACATCAGCGATATGATTATATATGATCCATCAAAGCCGTTAATAAGGCTCCGTAAAGCGGACTCGAGAATATCAGAGACGCCGAGGGTCCTGGGGTGGAAGTGGTGGATAGAGAGCGAGTCCAGATCGGTCTGAAATATACGCCGAAAAAGGTCACGCAACCGAGGACGAGACCTCTCTCCGTGAAGAAAGCCAAGCAGCCCTATCAAAACTTGACTCCTTTTGCAGAATTTCAACCCATATATAACAAATCCCAGAAGCCCTGCGAGTACCCGTTCAGCTGGAAGTGTTGAGTGTCGGGTGTGTTCATGTAGATCAACCGGAGGACTCGAAGGGTTTCATTTTCTGGTGTGGTGGTGGCTCTCCCCAGCAAGGGCAAGTCTTTTTTCTCTAGATCCCCCCATCTGTTCCGCACATTGTCTCACCATCTACACCCACGCTATATACCTCACTACTACCCGCTATGTATATGATTTGTTCTATTTGCTTGAGGTTCTAACATGATTTTTTAAGGTTCTTAAGACATTGGAGGATCTGTCGGTCGGATATAACGAGGTGTAAGGTCGTACGAAGGGCAGGTCATTTTTCGCATGCTCGCAGCTATGTCACTGTCCGTCGAGTTTTGATATCTGTCCGCCTGCCAGAGAGAAACAATCGTACAGTAGAGTAGTCCTAGTGACTATTTTACTTGGTTTGAATCATACTGTGAGACTCGTCGGGAAGAACGGTCTGCATATCAGCCTACTGATCCGCACCATCCAGAAGAATATCGTCCGCGCGCAGTGATAAAAGGATGGGCGGAACTCTGCTTGCTGAACCTGCTGGGCCGTTGAATGCCACCAGCAAAATCTCCGAACCATCCGCTGTGGACTCCAGCTTGCCTGTTACATATAGTGGCGAGGGTCAGCTCCTGCCGATGCTAACCAATGCAGAGGGACCTGCGGAGGCAACGTCTTCCAAAGCCCATCCCGAGGCAGAAGTTGCGCCCAAGTCGGAGAACATGTATATGGAGCCATCGCTTTCGAATGGGCTAAGCTTGGCCTCTTCCTCAAAATCCTCCCATCATCTGATATCGACGGATTCTCAGGATACAGGGTCTCAAACTACGAACGGTGGATATCAGGAACAGGATACATTTACTGACAATCATGACACTCCAAACGGCTCAATGACATCAGCATCGCTCATATCCCCTCTGCTTCCTGCGAAGTCTGCCTCGCCGAGCACGCAGTTGAATCATGCACTGAGTTCAGCATCATCATCGTCAACAAAAACTAATCAAAATGGCGTAGCCCACACCCCCGATTACAGCAGATATCGACCGAGGTCATCGATTCCCTCGAAACTATCAGCTTCTCTGTATGCACAACAGTGCGTTGCTGCGGCTCGTGCTTCTCGACTTAATCCGTACGCGTTGCACAAAAGCGAAAAACTCTTGTTGCAAGATCATCTTTGCCACCTCCACGTTACCGTATATCTGAATATCCGAAATGGGATTCTGCGTCTGTGGACGAGAAACCCTATGGTCAGCGTCACCAAAGACGAGGCCTTGGGTTGTGCAAAGGATTACCGGTGGATGAACCTTGCGTCGTTTGCGTACGACTGGCTTGTTCGCAACGGCTATATTAATTTCGGTTGTGTCGATATTCCGAAAACGCCTGTTCTCACAAAAAGAGGTCGTAAGAAGGAAGGTCCAACAATAGTAATAATCGGAGCGGGGATGGCCGGGCTAGGATGTGCGAGACAACTACAGGCTCTCTTCCAGCAGTATCGGGATAATTCTTCTACGCCCAAGTTGGTGATATTAGAAGGCCGCAAACGAATTGGTGGGCGGATATATTCGCATCCTCTTCAGAGCTTAAAGTCAAACAAGCTGGCCAAGGGTTTACGGTCAACAGCGGAAATGGGAGCTCAGATCATTGTTGGATTCGACCATGGAAACCCGTTGGACCCGATTATTCGCGCACAGCTAGCCCTTCGGTACCATTTGCTTCGCGATATCTCCACGATATACGACATTGATGGATCGCCGATTGATGAGCTGCAGGACGCTATGGCCGAGAAACTCTATAATGACATACTTGACCGGTCAGGGACTTACCGCCATAAAGCTGTGGTCACTTCTGTCGCTGAAGGTGATCGAGAGATGATTGATTCCGGCCGCGATTTATCAGCCAATGACGGTATCACGATTAGACAGTATGAGGAAGCGACTACCTCGGGCACAATAGACATGCTCTTACCTGCCAAGCGCCTGCGGAGAGGTGTGGGACACAAGACTGCAGATATCAAAACATCTGCAGGAGTACAGCTATCGGACCTTGGTGCAACTGGTGAGCATTCGGCGGCGCTGGCGTGTAAGGCTATGGGCTGGAAGCTGAGGCCTGGGGTGTCGAGCCGTGATACAATCTCGCTTGATAAAATTGCGAAAGCCTCGAAAACGCAGACCCTTGGGGCCGTGATGAATGATGGTGTTAGACAGTACCAAAACCTTCTCCCTTTAACCCCTAAGGATATGAGATTAGTCAACTGGCATTTTGCCAATCTCGAATATGCCAATGCGGCTAATCTTGGCAAGCTGAGTCTCAGAGGTTGGGACCAGGATATGGGCAATGAATTCGAAGGCGAACATGCACAAGTCATAGGCGGTTACCAGCAGGTGCCTCGTGGGCTGTGGTTGTTTCCAACACAGCTGGATGTCCGACCTAACAAGGCAGTCACTTCAATATCGTATGACCCTCAGGGACGCCCGAATCAGAAGGCCCACATTCATTGTGAAGATGGAGAAACAGTCATCGCAGACAAGGTGATTGTAACTACACCTCTTGGTGTGCTAAAGAAGAAGTCTGTTGCATTTGTGCCACCGCTACCGGATTGGAAAACGGGTGCCATCGATCGTCTGGGCTTTGGTACTATGAATAAGGTGATCCTGGTGTTCGAAAGGTCTTTCTGGGATGAGGAACGAGATATGTTTGGTCTGCTTCGGGAACCTACAACCGAAAATAGCTTGTCTCAAAATGACTACATTCCTAACCGCGGCAAGTTCTATTTATTCTGGAACTGCATCAGAACTAGTGGGCTACCTATGTTGATTGCCCTCATGGCTGGAGACTCGGCCCATCAAGCAGAAGCTACAGCAGATGCGGATATCCTTACGGAAGTCATGTCCCAGTTACGAAATATTTTCAAGGAAAAAGCGATCCCCGATCCTTTGGAGACCATTATAACTCGCTGGGGTACAGATCGATTTGCGCAAGGAAGTTATTCCTATGTTGGTGCTGAAGCACGTCCAGGCGATTATGATCTTATGGCGAAGCCAATTGGGAACTTGTTCTTCGCGGGTGAAGCAACGTGTGGTACCCACCCTGCTACTGTGCACGGTGCATATCTATCTGGGCTGCGTGCAGCGTCTGAAGTCCTCGAATCAATCATGGGGCCCATAGAGATCAATACCCCTCTAGTCCCATCCAAGGCTAAGACAGGAAACAATGGATCACCAGCAGTTCTTCCAACAGCCTCAGCGAAGACTACTCCAGCCACAGGGAAGAAGCGTAAGCAACCACCATCTGCAGCATCCGTGGCAATTGCAACTCCGCAAACTCCCACTCAAGCCCCGTCGAACAATTCATTCCCATCAAAATTATTCATCAAGGAATCTTATGACAAGGCGATGTGGGACGCCATCATCTCAGAACTCGGGCCCGCCGAACCCCGCCCCGCAAAACTAGCTCTCAATCCTTTCCTCTTGTATCAGAAGGATTACTGGCATCCCTGCAAGGCTCGATGCGATGAGTCCCGGCGAAAGAGTATGGGCAACCCTGAAGCGAAAGCTCCACGAGACGAAATCCGCCAAGCGCTTGGTCAAATGTGGCGCGAGGCCAGCGAAGAGATTCGAAAGCCTTACTTGGCGCAGATTGATGTCCATCGTCGAACCAATGAGGAGGGTCTCGCAAAGTGGAAGGAGAGGATATCAGATTGGGAGCGGAAGACGTATGAGGTTAAGGACCGCTGGTGTGCAGCAAATCCGCTTGAGGATTTTGAAGCCCGCTTGATAAAGGGGCACCTCGAGCGCGTTGAGAATGGGAGTGCCGTGAATGGTAAAATGAGAAAGATCGGGTAGTCTGAGAGAAGTGAGCGCCGTAAGGAAAATTAAAGTCTGATACTTGTTGTTGATTATTCAGGAAAGTTCTGTATATAGTTGCTTTGCGCCCCCTTTCCTTCTGCCCTGTTTTCTAGTCTCTGCTTCACATGGTGTGGCTTCTTTCCTTGTCGTTTTATTTACTACTGCATGGACGGAGCGTCTGCGGATAAAGAAGGGGTCGGTGGCTCTCTCTTCTTTCTTTCTTTCTTTCTCTCTCTCTTTCCCCCCTCCTCTCTTCCGGCGTGGAAAGATGTATGGAGTTTTATTCACTCTGAAAAGTTGACTTTTCTTACCCTTATTAAACTTGTGTATTTCCCCCCCAATACTACATTTTATTTGTACAGCAGTTCCCATTTCCTCACTCCTTGCTTTTGATTTTTTTCTCTCCCTTTCTACTTTTCAATACAGCATTTTGTGTCCCTCGTGCGCTTTACTTTGGACGGATTGCAATGTTGATTGATGGGTTTATTTCCTTGAAGACGGTTAGGCTGGGGGCGTGTGTATGTACTGTTGGCAGTGAAAGGTTGATTTAACTGTTTATATAAACATGGTTTTTCTTTTTAAGTAATTCCAGGGCCTGTGATATCTTAACTCGGGCTTTTAATTTTTCTCCTATTTTTTTCTTATACGAGTAACGCTGAAGGGGGGAAAAAAAAAAGGGGGGGGGGGATCAGAAAGAATGGAAAAAGCTTTACTTGGATCCCTCCTCGAGGAGGGAACTGCTTCCCTGGCTTGCTTCCTTGAGTTGTCTGTATATTTTAAGAATGAGAAGGAGAAAGTAGATAAGACTAAAATGCAGTTTCTAGTTAAGTTCTCCCAAATGGATACATATATACTCTGAAAAATTAAATCGCCCTCTTTTTTTACTTTTTATATGTGGATATATCTATTTATTCGATTCTATTCTTTTTTTTTTGTTTTTTTTTACAACAAGGGATTCGTCGAATACTCGTATTCAGGAGCTTTCCCCTCCTCCTTCGCTGTACTCGACTGCTCAATCGAGGTAGTGACGAGGGGCGGTTCGTCGCCGCCTTCAGACTCTGCGATGAATTTCTCAGCTTCGAGAGCGGCGATACAGCCGGATCCTATTTGTTGTTAGCATAGAGCCAGGAAAAGAGTGAAGGGAGGATGAGAAGTGAGGGAAAGGAGGGAGGGAAGAGGCACATACCCGCACTGGTAATCGCCTGACGATATCTCTTATCCTGCACATCTCCCGCCGCAAACACACCAGGTACACTGGTATAACTCGTCCCAGGCTTCGTGACCACATACCCTTCATCATCCGTCTCCAACTGGCCCTTAACCAACGCCGTCGCCGGATCATGGCCCACAGCATAAAACAACCCATCCGCATCCACCACTTCCTCCAGACCCGTAACCACATTCTTAATCTTCAACCGCTTCATCAAACCCATAGGTTCCGGCTCCCCCAACACTTCCAGCGCCACCGTATTAAACTTCACCTCCACCTTGGCGTTACTCAACAATCTATTCGCCATAGTCTTGCTCGCGCGCAACTTATCCTTGCGCACCAACACCGTAACTTTACTCCCATACTTTGTCAGGAAAATCGCTTCTTCGGCCGCTGAGTCGCCGCCGCCAATCACAAATAGCGGCTTATTGCGGAATATCGGCACCGCGCCATCGCACACCGCACACGCACTGATGCCATTTTGCCAATATTTCTCTTCGCCCGGAAGATCTAGCCGACGCGCATTCGCGCCTGTAGCAATGATCAGCGCATCAGCCGTGTGCGCGGCTTCTTGCTCTGGTCCATCTGCGTATTCCTTCCAGATCTTGAATGGTCGAGAGGAGAGGTCGACGCGCGTGACGGTCTCGGTTATTACTTCTGTGCCGAAACGCACGGATTGGGCGCGCATGTTTTCCATGAGCTCGGCGCCGCCGACGCCGGTGGGGAAGCCGGGGTAGTTCTCGACGTCGGTTGTCGTGGTGAGTTGCCCGCCCGCGGCGGTCCCGCCGGCCATCATCCCTTCGTATAAGACGGGCTTGAGCTCGGCTCGAGATAGGTATATGGCTGCCGTGTGAGCGGCAGGGCCGGAGCCGATGACTGTGCCGGGGGGGGGGGGGGGGTTGGATGGTTAGTCTGAAATCTCGTAGTATAGCGGAGAGAGAAAAAAAAGAGGGGGGGTCGTAGAGGTATCCTCTCCCAGCCCAATTGATGAGTGGTGAGATATAAAGCAAAAGCAAGGAGAGAGAGCCACTCACTAACAACTTTCGTATGCGTCATCCTTCTTGAAGCAGGGGGGTGAACACTAGCCCTGACGCTCAGCGGCGTCGAGGAAGTAAAAGGTGCGAAAACGGTTGTTTTTCCTGGCGGGGTAGAAGCGACGGATTTCTGCTGTAATGACGCTGCGGCGGCGACGGAGAGGCCGATGCTGCTCAAGCGGAGCGAGGAGGGACGCGTACGACGGAAGATTGAGGAAAACAGCTTGATGGTATTTTCGGAGAGAGAGGGTTGTGAGGAGGGGGTGTTTTCGGTGAGGGTTGAGGCCAAGGAAGAAATGGAATAAAGAGCTAATTAATGGAGGGGGGGAGGAGGGGGATTTTTCGGGTCGGGGGGACGGGGGTGGGTGCGGCGGCGTGGGTATATTTGTTATTGCAGATGCCGGATTGCGGGTTTTGACAATTGAGGTGCTTTATTAACTACAGGGCGTCTTGATGAAATAGCCAGGAACCGATGCAGGCCTCATAATGTGGGGAATGGTGGTTTCTTGGTGTGGGCACTGGACAATGGGGGTGATTTCTGGCCTGATGTAAAAAAAATTGAGGTTCTTTTTTTTTCTGATGTGTGAGGATGACAATGAACAAAAAGATCTAGACACAGCAGCTTTGAAATCAACAACAATAGATGTTCCTCTTTGTAGTTTGCTATTTCTACAATATTCTAGAAATACCCCATATACTTAATAATACCTGAATATCCAATTGCACAATTATCAATTATTATTCATGTCTTCATGTCTTCCTGTCTTTATCCTACAAGGTTCTCTGCAAACACCGACCATCACGTGATATCTGAGAAGAATACATAGTATAGGGTGGTTGACACGGCTGGGGCACCACTTGGTTACCATTATTGGGGGGATGTTCCACTGGCATACTGTTATATGGGCATTGGGATCTATCGCCAGGTGGACATGTGTTGACCATGTAGCCTGATGAGAGAGTGAGTAGACAACATAATTAGACTGCAGAGCACAGGTTACCTGTCAATGCCATTATTCGAAACCATACATTGATCATGTGAGAGCTTTATAGAAGTAGGTGTCTAAGGCAGTTATTGATCTTTGGCTGACAGGCAGGCGTAGGCGGCGGCAAAGCAGACTTGCTCATGCTATAAACCAAGACTCGAGCAAAATGAGCTGGCGGAAGTTATTGCGACTTTTTGCGGAGGGGACGTGAATGATAACCATGCCACACTGCATTTTTTTTCATTATTTTAAACTGATAGCATTTTTTTTGGCGGAGTAAGCATAAAAGATTTCGCTACCATCTTACTTTTCAGGATCTAAATGGTCTAGCAAGGAGGAGGTAGAGCCCACGACGCCTAACATCCAGTACGGCTCGAGCCAATGACAATGTCATCATACCACATAGTGTTGACACCGCCACTATACGACTCCCAACCAAAGTAGACACCGCTGATATTGGGGGTGTAGCTCGTTCCCCAACCGTTGGAGTTGGGGTTAGAAGCACCACCCCCGACGGTAAGACCGTCAACAACCGTGCCGTCCAACCAGGTCTGGATGCTACCATCAGTGCCCAAGAGGTATTCAAAGCAATGCCAATTGTTAGCGACGAGAGATTTAGAGGAAGCAACGCCTTGTGGGGAGAGGTCAGGAAGTGTGGCATCGTCCGACTCGCGGTTGAACATCAGGATGCCATTCTGGCCACCAATGCGGAGACTCTTGACGCCGCTGTCGGGCATGGTGATAAAGGAGATGTGGTTTGCGTCGAGGGCTGTCTGGGTCATACTAGAAAAGAACAAGGCAAGTTTTAGATAATGATTCGCTCAACGTCTGGCGTCCAACTCGTGCAGCATAAAAAAGAAAAAAGAAAAAAAGAAAAAAGAAAAAAATCTTACAGGTAAGTCCGAACGTAAACATTGCCGCTGGGCACCTGGGTTGTGCCAAAGAAAATGTGTCCACAGTAGCCGGATGAACCACCAGTAACCTTGATGGAGTTCGAGCCGCTGTGGGCCTTGGAGCTGTCAAGGGCGACTGTGCCACCCTGGTTGCAGCTGGGCGCGTAGGTGGGCCATGCAGATTGATCCCATCCGTTTTCAAAGCCCTCCCCGTCAGAGGGGCCTCCGGTAGGCTGGCTTGGAGTTGTCTCAGGGTCGCTGGGAGTGGTAGTTGTCACAGGGTCATCGGGAGTGGTAGTCGTAACAGGCGGGGGGGGAGTTGTGGTGGTGATGGGGGGGGGTGTGGGATCTATAAACCTCATATCATCAACAAGCTGTCGGATTAAACAGTAATCCGGAGACCTCATTGTGCTGATGAGGAAACGGGGGAAAGGGCACATGCCTGTTCCAGGTACGCATTGCGCGTACCACTCGTTCAGTTCGCTGCAATAGGATCCTGACTCGCAGTCGGTTGGCCCAGACCAGTCATTGCCGCCACCTTGCAGTGGTAATAGTTAATAATTAATCCTTTAATCCTGTTAAACATGGAAGATGAGGATCTCCAACATACACTGGCCCCAGACAGTCTGCTGAGCGGAGACCTGGGCAGCTCCAGCAAGGAGGATGGTGCAAAGGGAGAGGACAGAAGTGATTGCCATGGTCGAGTATAATAGTAATATTCTCTGGGGTTCTTTCGGATTGAGGTGGGCTGCAAAAGAAGGAGAACCTGTCCGCGTCAGGGCCAAGCCATGGGATATTTATACATAGTACTTATACCGACCTTCAATATCCAGCCATGGAGAATTGGACTATAAAGAGGACAGCTAGTCCTATTCGATGCCAAAGAGGGGCTCCATCGTCACCTGGACACTTTCCCGGAAAGCAATCCCGACTTGACATCGGCATATAGTACTCGGAAATGAGAATTCCTCCTAGTTGCAACCTTGATGACGAACGAGCTCGTGAGAAGGGTCCAGGGCAGCTAGGCATTGGTCCTACATCAAGTACGGAGTACACTGCCACACATTATTAGGCTTTGAAGATCTAACTGATCGGCTGCTGACTGTCGAGACATTGAGGACTCACTTTTGAAAGAGGAAATGGAAATGCAGAAAGGAGGATCTGCATCGAATAATTACGCGCTCAACAAGCGATGCAGAAAAGGTGTCTTGACCGCCAAGTCGGACCGCTTCGTCCGCTGGGTGGCCGGCTAAGTCAAGTCTACTTTGTATGATAAGCACTTTTTAGCCTGCATGCGGGAAACTCCTCATGTCAATCCCCCAGACTTGCGTTTGAGTTTGAGTTCGAGATAGCCGAGTTGCCAAGATTCGAGTTAACTCGGCGGGTCCCGAGTCCGCGTTCTCAAGGCTCAAATCATGACGCAAACTCGGCTCGAACACGGGTCGAATATAAACAAAATATAGATATAATCAAAATTAATCAAGTTTGTTTGAATCTATTTTAATTAGTTATACAAGCTCGCTAGTCTTGATGGGGGATTATATAAGCTGGATTAAATGTGAATTAGTTACATTAATTTATTCAGGGAATTGAGCCGGGTTTAAGTATCTTAGAGAGTAAATTGGCTGGCAGCTGGATAGGGGATTCTAATGCTTAATCCATATCCCTCACCTCGGACCTCCACGAAATTCCCCCTAGTCAGCTCAGACCCTAGATTGAGCTCTTCCTCACCCAATTCCTTCACGAATTTCCCTCCTATTTATACCGGGTTTCCCATGGGTAATAAAAACCCCATGGCCCACCGGGTTGTAGATATTTCACAAACCAACGTACCCCATGGGTAAAACCCGGTTGGGTAAACCCGGTAAGCAACCCGCCCATGCTCAAGTCTACCTGGGTATCCAAACCCTGAGCATCACATAATATCTGAAATCGGGGTTATTTGATGCTGAGAGAAGTTGAAGAAAGGAGCAGGAAGAAATAAAAACAGGTATCACCCATTCGCTAAAAGCTCATTCATTATCCTGCATTCCCGTCCTAAAAAAACATTCATCTGGCCTCGTATGCTTTCAAAAACGTTTGGAACTCCAAACATGTCCGCTGCCAATATCTGCAAAAGAAAAAAGAGCGAGGGAAAGGAAAAGAAACTCCAACAAGTATATCTCTAAGAAAAATCGAAGGAAAAGAAAAAAAAGTCATCTCCATCACCACCACTAACCCCCATCATCCCCCCCTCCTCAAAACATACCGAAGAACTTCTTTTTCGGCCGGTAAGCTTCCACTCTACTATATCCCAACCCAATCCCATCCTTTTCCAATCTTTCAACCTGCTCCTCTTCCTCATCATCCTCATCGTCATAATCATCACCATAATTCTCATTTTCTCCACGCTGGACATCTTCATTGTGCTCCTCGTCCTCCTCCTCCTCATCATCTTCATCCTCATCTTCATCCGCCTGGTTCGTCACACGAGTAGCACCACCCTTCTTCCTCTTCAATTTCCACCAGCGATTCTTCGTCTCATTCTCAAACGGCTCCCATTCTCCGTCGAACCATAGAGCAGGGACAAGCAACCTATACGGCGTCGTGATACCCGCCGGATCCCGTGGGTTGACTTCACAGTTCAAAGTGATATCAAGCCCGCCTTCGAGGTTGATGAAATGTTGCTCGCCCAAGCCTCCTGTCTTCTCAACACGCTTGAGTTCCTTTGTGCTCAGATCTGTGCGGCGGCGGATGAAATTGCCTGGCCGTGGTTCGGAGGGGTCATTGGGTGAGAATGAGGAAGGGGCAGCAGGGACTGCGCCAGCTGACTTTGGTGGATGAGGTTGGGGAGGGAAGTAACTGTCCTGTGCTTGTGATGAGGCACCATCGTAGCTCATGCGATGATGATCGGTTCCAGAAACTGTGAAGTTTCTTGACGGTGGTGCTCCTCCGCGTAAGGAGAACCGGCGGATTAGCTTTGCTGCACCATCTCGCTGAGACAGAGACAATGATCTCATCAACTTTCCAGGGCGGGAAGGCTCTGGCGGGGTTTCTGGGGATGGCGATTCTGACGGTGTTTGAGGTGGTGTTGCCCCTGACAGCTTGTTAGCAGGTCATTACGCGAGTTGTGGAACTGCGAACTTACCAGGATTGTATTCTCTGATAGAACACCAGTTCCTTCGCGGAAGAAGTCGTTTGTTGTTTCTTGGCTTCCCATCGACATCATGGGCGAAGATGGATCGCATATCTTCCACGGTATTTACATCTACAACATGCACTTTGTTCCGACGATTGAGCCCATCAGCCATTGTCTCTGATGTTGGCGCATTGGCGATTCCAGACGATATCACGTTTGGCATGTATCTATAGTCTCTGTCCTTGGTAATCTGCAGCTTAGGGTTCGAGTAGAACTGTCCAATGCCGGCGAGATGTACGTCTCCGCTGTAGACTTGTTAGAACCCAAGTCTAAAGAAATCGAGTAAATAGATTGGGGGGAAAACTCACCTCAAAATAGTTACACGCACAGATTTCTTAGCAGCAAGCTCTTGAAGATCTTCAATTAGCAAACGACGTTCTAGCTTGTGCGATTTAGCGGTCCATTGATCGTCCAAGGTCTCAGTGTCGATTCCAAGTCTGGTAAACAATCCTGCGCGTCCAAGCGTCTTGACAGGATCCATGATTCGGCTGGTTGAAACACTCTCAAGCCAAACCTATGTCCACAGTCAGTCAAACTCAATGGGCGTTATACGAGTGGGTAGAGAAAGCCACCAAGCACGTACCAGTCTCGGATAAGCAACAGGGACACCAAGAAGCACGATAAGATGCTTCGTCTCGCTGCTGTTTATCTCATCGAGCAAGTGTTCCCGAATGTAATCATACGAATCGTCGCATAGGACGTCGCCCCTCTGCCATTGCTGTTAGTATCCCGTCTAGCCGCGGGTAGGATTTTCTCCTTGACTTACAGTTCTCTCTGTTCGCCCGTCCAGTGCCAAAAATGCTACCCTACTGCCCATGCGCATAAACAAATTCCTGCTCTTCTCTTGTATATACGGGCCAGGTTTGCTTCCCAACAGCCAGCTCGGCTCATCCGCATGAGTCTCCTCAGGCACACTCTGGTGTTGGAAAAGCATGTAATACTTGAAAGCAATACTTCCAAGACCAGAAAAGACAGGGGTCTTCATAAAGGGGTGAGGATAGGAACCATATCGGGAAATAATATCGTGGTCGTTCCACATATTAACCATGGGTATCTGAGCGTTCGCCATACTGAAAAGCCCCTGCGAGAACCATTTCGAGTAATGCTCCAAGTAGAAGGTCTCCAGCTCAGATTTGATGTCAATGTTAAATGGATGTTGCCGTTTCTCGACGGGGAGCTTCAGCCCCATCCACTCTCGGAAATGGTCTGTTTGCATGAGCGCCTCGTCGCCGTGAATCTGTTCTCCTCCGCCTATCATAACGTGGAATGGGCTGGTCTGGTGCGTGTTCAACACATCCCTCCACAAGGGGTCAGGCCCACTGAATCTGTCACGATCGACGGACAGACCGAAGCCATTGCCACTGTGGAACATCATGTTCATCGTCTGTCCCTTCGCAGGTACCCAAAACCCGACAGCAGAACCATTGTTGATTCGGTACGCTATTCGTTCTTGTTTATTTCCCAGTTCAATTTCAATGCTGAATCGCCAGAACGTCACGTCTCTTGCTGTGTCCGCATACAACCGAACGCCCTTTATCTCCTTATACTTACCGAGGACCTCGCCACCTTTCCCCCGAATCCGAGCTTCAGGCAGATTGGGAGTCTGATTCTTGGTGCCGAAGTCAACTGGACTAGGCGATGCTTCGAACAGGCCCTCGTCATCCTCTATAGAAGAGAGATCGACGGCTTCCTCGATATGGTCGATCGGCTTCACATAAAGGAGTTTTCCGTTCCTTCCTATTTTGGTAGCTCCCGCTATAGGATCTACATACTCCGGTGCAAGCTGCTCATCGCTTTCACCATGAAGCTCAGCTGGCGGAGGCGGGAGCAAATCCATCGGTTGTGAAAAAATCCGAAGTGTTGGCGGGATATCGTACGAAGATGCGGAGTCTTTGGTTACAATCATGATGCTTCCCCGCCATATTTCCCTATCCATCGGTCCGTCTGCGCGATCAATGCGTTCCCGTTTCATCCCTGTATACCGAAGTAGGGGACCGCATTGTAGATATAAAGGAGGGGAGAACGCAGAATTACCTGTGGAAAGGAGTGTTAGTCGTTTGCCTCGTATAAACAGAGCACAATATAAAAGGGTTGCGACTGCTTACTCTTGAGTTCAACTCTAGGAGGCTGTTTCGCTTCGATATTAACCCCTTTGCTTCTCCTCCTTCCCGAGCCTCCATCTTCCCACCATGCCTTATCTCCGCCAGTGACTCGAAGGTTGAACTCTGCCGCAGTCAGCCTCCCCACCACGGCACTCCTCCACTCCTCTAATGGAGGAGGAGTTGGTGGGGGTACAGCAAACGAGACTGTCTGCCTTGGTTTAGTCGTACCGTTGCCGTTCGTATGGGGTGGCTGCGGCTGCTGTTCCTGCCCAGGCGGTGTTAGATGTCTCTCGCTGTCCAATGCATTGGTCAGGCCTAGTCCCACTGGGACCCCAGGAGGCATGCCCAGTTTTATGGCTGCCTTTCTGGGCATTGGAGCAGTTCGGGAAGATGGCTGGTGTGCGCCAACATCTCGCGCAGGCTGCATGGGGGCTGGATCTTGACCTTGAAGAGGCCCTTGGATGCCCCTTGGTTCGTCACGGTAGTTCGTGCGTAGCTGCATGTTAAGATCACGAGGTAGTGGTTTTTGCAGCTTTCTGCTGTTACCGCGCTGGACAGTGACAGTGGGAGGAAGTGGGCGTGGATCACTGTCAGAGTCTTGGGGAACATGTCTAGTTTGCTGTTGAACTGGGGTAGCTGTAAGAATAGAATCGTCACCAACAAAGGAAAATGGTCTTTGGTTCGCGTGGTGCGCTGTTGATTCGCTGACACTCCTGGTATGTGGATGTCTTCTAGGTTCATGACTAGCCTGCGAGTTATATCTGCTAGGAGGCCCTTCAGGAGAAACACTTTCATCCGCCCGTTTAGGATTTTGGATACCTTGCTGCTCAACGTAGTCGAATCCTCGGCGCTCTCCTTTGGAGAGATGTTTGGGTTCGGGTCTTGTCGACTCAATCAGGGCACTTTGGTGCAACCTATCCCGTTGCTTGCTGCTCAAACTCCTAACTAGACCGGCTTCTTCAAGATTGGATGGCTCTTCGGTGTTCGCTTTTTGTTCAGCCATATCTCCAGGTACTGAAGGGGCCGTATCGCGACTGATACGGCGGCTTCGACGACCAGCTTTTGCTTCCCGCAGAAGCATCTCAGCTTCCTCCACCCGCGCCCGCTTTTCCTCCTTGCTAATATCCTTCAATGTGACCTCTAGTTTTTGTAGCGGCGAGCGTTCTGGGGCCCAATCCCTGACCTTGCTATCTCTTCGGGGTGTGTGGAGCGTATTCGACCTGCGGATTGGCGCATCAGGTTCAACAGCTTGGTTCGTCGAGACCGCGCCAGGTGGTAGCGGGGGCAGAGCTTTTGATGCTGCAGTTTGCGGAGGGATCTGTGATTCAGCTTTAAGGTACGATTTTCTCGAAGGAGCACTTGAAGGAGGAGCACCATTAATCTGCCTCTGAGATTCTATCCATGGCATGGTGTCTGTAGGGGAAAGTGGTTCGAGGCCGTTTACTCTCTGCTGAACCGGCAATTCTCTTGCCCGTTCAGAAAATGATCTGACCCCATTTCCGCGGCGTGATGACGGCCCACCGTATGAGTGCCTGTGCGCGCCTGGCGGTGGTCGGGGAGCTTCTGGAGCCTCTGGAAGAGTAAAGGGTGGGGGTATTTGGGAAGGCCTCGAGTTTCGCTTTGTAGTTTGCCTTCTCTCGATGGGCAATGCAGGTCTTGCTATTCCATTGATTGGCACCTCCTCATCCCGCATCCTATCAACTTGGGTAGGTGGAGGGGCCCGTCTAGATGTTGCTGCCATTCTGGCTAGGCTCTCTCAGCCAGCGATCGGCAGCTGATACGTGGGGGCTAGAATTGCAGCGCGATCGCAACAGATCCAAAATTGTTTTTTAACACACTGCCAGGGTATTGTCGAAGTAGAAAAGAAAAATCGAAGCTCTGGGGTAGCTCAGGTAAGCGGCTAACGAGCGCCTCACATCGTAGGACAATAATGCGCACCCGATGTGTTCTGCGTGGAGGATCGGAGGGATATAGATCTAGTTTCGAAAACAGCTTTCGATGGTAAGGTATCACAAATTGTAGTAGAAGACGGGGGGAAGGCTGATAGGAACGAGAAGAGAGGTCGAAGTCAGCTCCTATGTAAGCACTCGGTGTTGTGAATTGTATGTACTTTCCAGTCCCCAGGTGTGAGATTGGGTGTCAAGCTTCAGCTGGGCAGTGTTGTGGGCGTGAAACCAAAACGTGCGTTGAATTGCGCGTCCTGAGGAAATTAAATCAAACGGCAAGCCTGCAAGGAGGGACAAAGGGAAAACCCCGGAAATGTTCGAGATGGCATAGAAGAGATTAACTGCGAGCAGGTTTTGCAGGATGGAGAGATCGATGTTTGTAAGAGAGCTGGGTAGTGAGTGTTGGAGCCCAGCCATTGAGATTAATGACGAGTGTTTTTGCTTGAGGAGAAATATGTTGGTGGCTGGCGATGCTGGGACTTTTTCTTTTCTTTGCGCTGCTCAGCCCAGCCCACCGCCGCACAGTGTGCTGCTGATGACGCACCTGCATAGCAAACAGTGTTGATTTGTGCGAGAAACATGCTGAGATCATTGGTTTAGCTCTTCTTACATATGTCCTAGGGGACAAGACGTTTGGCGGGAGAAACAGCAGATGTAGTTTACGATCTATGGAAGTTCCATGCCGAGGGGGAACAACCAGAGCTCTCCCATGCATGGCTCAGGCTCGAGTCTCCATAGCACCCAGTGTCATCTATCTGTTGAAGGCTGTATTAAATCAAAGTGCTAGCTGAGTGATCTTTGAGGACTGTTTGGTATATCTGCCAGTTTGAAGCCTTCCACACTGTGTACCTAGGTATATACCTACCTCATCGTCTTTCCCTGTGGCCACTGTCCATTGTCAGGACCAAGGAGCTGGTTGACAGCTTGAGTCTTGACAGGCTTGTTTCCCGGGGCGGATGGGCCCTGGAGCCGCTAAACAGTAAAGTTTAGCGGCTGGTCTAAGAATAAAACGTGGCGCATCCGCCTTCTGCCATCCGCCATCTACCTCCCCATCCAGCCTCCAGGTCCCCCAAGGGCCAGATGCTACAGAATGAGCAGTTTGAAATCCCTAGTATAGCGCTCATAATATTTCCTGTGCTTCAATTTCAGGTTCGTTCTCGTTGATAATAAGACGGCAATGGCAATATACTTCGTAAGCCGGTGGGGTTAATCTATCTCGATTCCTTGATTCCTTGCGTGGCTAAATGGGCCTCCTCGGGACATTTGGCCTTTGTCGCAACAGCACACGAGTACACACCGTAGAAGTCTAGACATACTATATAACCAGATAGAAGACAGAGAAAGTGCCCAGAATAGAAGAATAGAAGCCCATTTCGTAGAAGTTTCAGCTTGTTCGTTGCTTTGACGGCGGGTGGCTTCGTGCTCCGTAGATCGAGGCTCCAGTTCCGTCCGCCGCCTGTGTTCCGTGCGGCCAACACGCTGATCTTCAAACGTTGTCTGGCTTCTTCTTCGTCTTCAAACCACCGTCCACCCCTACACTTCTAGGGACAAAAAAAGACAAAAGGTAAATGCATTAATGGAGTTTCATTTTCGTTTGATAATAGCATATCTTCCTCTTTCCTAACGCTCTTTTTCACGTTTCTACCACCCTTGCGGACCCCCTTGTCGCCGCCAAAAACTGCGAGAGTGCTTCACGGTTATACATAGCTTCATCTGCGGAAATTTTGCTTTGAAATTTAGAGGCAACTTCGACATACGATTCCATACGAAGCCCTGCGCCGAACGAGTCTACAATTATATATCTAACTACGCGCGTCTTCTTTTCGTACGATTTCCTCGCCACGAGCACTCCTCCCGTCGTTCCTTAATCGCTGATCTGGCTTGAAAAGAGCTTATCATCGAAATACAAAGAAGCGGATCCCTTGCAGTAACGATTTTCATGGCAACCGTGGCCTTTACTCGCGATCGACTTTTCTAATCCCCAAAAAAAAAAAACAAAAAACAAGACTGCGCATTTGTGTCTCAGCGGCGGATCAGGAACTTCGTGTGTGCTTGCTCCGTGCGCCGTTTGTTCAACATGAGATTCCTTCGTTTAGCCGGCTTTGCGACGTTGTTAGTCCATGCTGTGTCCGCACGTCTCTACCCCCGGAACCACGATGTCTACGATTACTTTGCTTTGCATATCGATCGCTCGGTCTCTCCAGATCATATAGCGCAGCTTTTAGGGGCCCGGCATGAAGGCCAGACCGGGGAATTAGAGGACCATCACACGTTTTCCATACCGAAGGAGCGAGGTCGGGATTTGGATGGTATGTTAAATGATCTAAAGAGGAGGAGGCGAAGACGAAGGGATGTCCTGGAAGGAGACTCGCTGCATGCACGCGATGCGTTGGACGGGATTTTGTGGTCGCAAAAAGTGTCCAAGGCGCGACAATTGCACAAGCGTCGCCCTCCTCTACCTCCACCATCCTCCCTCGACACGCGAAAGCGCGATGACGGCCCTTCAGAAGACATCAAACATTCACCCGCATACAAGAAAGCCCAGGCCATTGCCAATACATTGTCGATAAAAGATCCGCTTTTCCTAAACCAGTGGCATCTCTTCAACTTTGAGCAACCTGGCCATGACCTCAACGTGACCGGGCTTTGGCTAGAAGGTATCACGGGGAATGGATCGATATCTGCGATCGTGGATGACGGACTGGATATGGAAAGCAACGACCTGAAAGATAACTACTTCGCGGAAGGATCCTACGACTTCAACGAGCACACAAACGTACCGAAGCCCCGATTGTTCGATGACAAGCACGGCACACGATGTGCGGGCGAGATCGCGGCGGTGCGAAACGATGTTTGCGGCGTGGGCGTCGCATACGACAGCAAAGTTGCTGGAATCCGCATTCTCTCTAAGCCCGTGTCGGACGAAGATGAAGCCAGTGCAATCAACTACAAATATCAAGACAGCCAGTTGTACTCGTGTTCGTGGGGTCCTGTTGACGATGGTAGGACCATGGACGCCCCTTCAACACTCATGAAGCGCGCCATGGTAAACGGTATACAAAAGGGAAGACAAGGCTTGGGCTCGATATTTGTTTTCGCGGCGGGCAACGGTGCAGCTAGCGAGGATAACTGCAACTTTGATGGCTATACGAACAGCATTTACAGTGTTACGGTGGGCGCGCTTGATAAGGAGGATATTCATCCATATTACTCAGAGTCCTGCTCTGCTCAGTTGGTCGTGGCTTATAGTAGCGGTGGTACCAGCGCCATCCAAACCACAGATGTTGGCACGGATTCATGCTTCTCGAGGCACGGAGGTACCTCAGCTGCCGGGCCCTTGGTAGTTGGAGTTATAGCTCTGGCGCTCGGCGTTCGGCCAGAGCTGACCTGGCGTGACGTGCAGCATCTGATTGTGCAAACCGCTGTCCCAGTGAATCCGGATGACGGCAGCTGGCAGGAGACAATCATCGGCAAAAAGTTCAGCCATGACTATGGCTACGGCAAAGTCGATGCGTATTCTCTTGTCAAATTAGCCCAGGAGTGGGAATTAGTGAAGCCGCAGGCATGGTTCCATTCGCCGTGGTTGAAAATAAAGCGTGATATCCCGCAGGGTGACAAGGGGCTAGCGAGCACCTTTGACATCACTGAGGAAATGCTCAAGAAGGATAACTTTGAGCGCGTGGAGCATGTGACTGTGACGATGAACGTCGAGCACACCCGACGGGGTGATATAAGTGTCGAGCTCCGCAGCCCAAGCGGAATTATCAGTCACCTCAGCACGACGAGGTCTCCTGATGATGTGCAGGCTGGTTACGTTGACTGGACATTCATGTCCGTCGCTCATTGGTAAGTGACAACATCAGAGCCCTTGCTGTTCCATGAATATCAGCACTAACCGTGGTAATGTCTTTATCAGGGGCGAATCTGGCCTAGGTAAATGGACCGTCATCGTCAAGGATACTAACGTCAACGAGTTCAACGGCACTTTCACGGACTGGCAATTATCGCTTTGGGGCGAAGCCATCGACGGAAAGAACCAAGCCCTCCATCCCCTCCCAGCAGACGGCGACCATGATCACGACGACGAAGAGACGGCAACACAGATAATGACTACAACAATATCACCCACTAGCAAGGTCACCGCCACCGTAACACCAACAGACCACCCCGACCGGCCGACCAAACCCACCGCCTCGGCAGCAACCACCACATCGCCATCCTCCACTGCCTCCGCCACACCACATCCCAACGACAGCTTCCTGCCCAGCTTCTTCCCGACCTTCGGCCTCTCCAAGGCCAGCCAAGTCTGGATCTACGGCTCGCTGGCGCTCATTCTCGTCTTCTGCGCCGCGCTGGGCATCTACTTCCTAGTCCAGCGCCGCAAGCGCCTACGCAACAATCCCCGCGATGACTATGAGTTCGAGATGGTTGATGACGGCACAGGTCTCATGGCTGGTGGAGCGGGTGCCGCGGCGGGCAAGAAACATCGTCGCCGCGGTGGGGAGCTGTATGATGCGTTTGCGGGCGAGAGTGATGAGGAGCTGCTGAGTGAGGATGAAGGGGCGGATGATGATAGGAGCCATGATAGCGATTCTGAGGTGTCGTATCATGATGAGGGATCGGGAGGTGGGAGTGGGGATTCCGAACGGAGGTCGGCAGAGTAGTGTCTGTGTTTTGGTTGATTAAAAAAAGGGGGGCTATCATGATTCTGTTCCCTTGCTTTGTGGTTTTTACCTCTTCTTCTTTTTCGTCTTCTTTCTTATTATCTTTGTCTTGGTTATCTAGCTAGTTCTTTTTTCCAGCATGCAAATGCTTTCTCTTTTCTCTTTTTTTGAAACTTTTGGGCCGTTCGGCTTTTCCAATTATCAACTGGTCAGGAGTATGTGTGTTTGCGTTTCATATACTCTATACTCAGTATAGGATTACACCTTTCCCCCACCCTTGATGGGGAGGTGGGGTCTATTATAATAGAATATTATACAATTTTTAAATCTTTCGTTTCTTGGGGATCTTTTCGAAAAACTGTATTCTATGGACTATTTTGCGCGTTTGTATTCTAGGGTTTCATGAAGCCTGCCAAAGAGAACGGGCGATGACGAAGCCGCCTGCCACGTGAGGCAGCACCCATCATCAATCATCAACCTCCGAGCTGCCCTGCGCCTCCAGACAACCGTTTGAACTACCACCGAGCTCTTCACAGCCACCTATTTTTCCGCAATACATGACTTGTTTCAATCTGTATGGATACTAGATAGCCACTTACTTTCGCTCTTACTCCAGCCTTTTTTGTCCAACCTCCTCCCGCCACTGCCGTATGTGCTGATCGTCTATCTCCCGCGCAACTGAGCTGCCTATTTAACCGCCGCGCCCACATACGATTGCGGGCGACCGTCGCATAGCGATAGCAATGGACCACAGCGACTTTGACAGCGTCTCATGGAGGAATGATCCGGACAGCGACTTATCGAGACCCGCCACATCCGGCACAGATGTAGAGGACTTCCAGCCGCAAGCTCATGATGTCAATGGCAAGCGGCGGATGAGCTCCGCCGCCGAGGAGCCGCAGGCAGGTCCGTACGCTGATGCGGTGGACCTCGCTGGGATAGGAGATGGGGTATTGGAATGCACAGTAGATACGCCGCTTAAGGAAAATGACGGCACGAAGGATGCCTATGTTTCCTACCTCGTCACTACACATGTATGTTGCTCTTTGTGATCGGCTCACCCTTTCCCCATTCTCTGGGTATTGGGACCTAGTATCTAATGATAGCTAACATACGATTAACATTGCTAGACCGACTTTAAAGCATTTCAAAGGTCCGAATTTACCGTCCGTCGCCGGTTCACCGACTTCTTCTTCCTATACAAGACTCTGTATCGCGAGTATCCAGCATGCGCTGTTCCCCCGCTCCCGGAGAAGCACAAGATGGAGTATGTGCGCGGAGACCGGTTCGGGTCCGATTTTACACAGCGCCGTGCGTGGTCACTCCACCGCTTCATCAAGCGACTGACATTGCACCCTGTCCTTCGCCGTGCGCCAATTCTGATCATCTTCCTCGAGTCGCCGGATTGGAATGCACATATGCGCTTGCGGCCTACGAGGAGTTCTACTAGCACCTCCGACGGCAGCGGTCCGACCGGCATCTTTGATAATTTCGCAGACACGTTCGTCAACGCCTTTACCAAGGTCCATAAACCAGATAAGCGATTCATTGAAGTGCGAGAGAAAGCGGACAAGATGGACGAGGATTTGAATCACGTAGAGAAGATCGTGTCGCGGGTCGCGCGACGAGAGGCGGACTTGGAAACCGACTATGCTGACCTAGCTACACAATTCCGCAAGCTCGTCCTTCTCGAGCCAGACGTGGAGGTGCCCTTGCAGATTTTCGCCGCCTCCGTGGAAGAGACTTCCCGTGGCATAAAGTCGCTAAAGGATCATACGGACCAGAACTATCTGGGCAGCCTCCGCGACATGGAAGCATACATCCTCTCTGTCAAATCACTGCTCAAGACGCGCGAGCAGAAACAACTCGACTTTGAAGCGCTAGTCGACTACCGCAACCGCGCTGTCTCCGACCACGCCCTCACCTCTAACCCATCCCCTTACTCCTCCAACCCGCTCACCACAAACCCTGCCTCCTTCATCCGCTCGAAAATGGAAGACATGCGCGGTGTCGACCACGAACAAGCGCGCCGCGAAAAAGTGCGCAAACTCGAGCTACGCATCGACGAACTCACGCGCGAAGTCGAGAGCTCGAAAACCACGTCGGAAATGTTTGACGAGGAAGTCGTGCGGGAAGTTGCGGATTTCGAGCGCATAAAGGCTGTGGAGTTTCGTGATACGTTGGGCGCGCTGGCGGAGAAGCATGTGGAGTTTTATCAGGGGGTGTTGGCGACGTGGGAGCGGTTTATTGTTGAGATGGAGGAGGTTGGCGGGGAGAGTACGAGTCATGAGGCGCGGAATGTAGGTGGTATTAATGACGAGAGAGGAGAAGAACGGGGAGGGAGTAGTAGTGGTGGTGGTGGTGCAGCTGCTGCCTCGTGATGAAATATTTACTTGCTTTCTTTCCCGTTCGTTCCTTTTTTTTTTTTTTTTTTTTTTTTTTTTTTTCTTCTATTCCCCATCGAACTTTTTTCCGTC
>PDNA01000384.1:0-10099 GCA_002573605.1 Polytolypa hystricis UAMH7299 | reverse complement strand
ATGAGATTGTTGAATTCATCACTGCTTCTGCTGAGAACCAGAGACTATCATACAAGAGAGTAGTAGTTATTCTTGAACTACATATTGTAGTGGGGAGTATGGTCACCCCCTAGGACTGATGACTAAGGACACAACACATGTGACACAAGAAGTGACAGCTATCTCAGAGACATGAAAGAGGCAGTAAGAAGGAAGGAGAGAAGAGAGATAGCAGGAAGCAGTAAGAGAGTTAAGAATTATTTTTTAAATCTTTGCAAGTTATTATATATTGTATTCATTATTCAGTTTTACAGTAAACAGTTATAATATATTTATTTTCTTATTTACAGTATCTCAATTTTTAAATATTGTATATTATATATTGTATCTCTTGTATTGTTTCTTGTATATTATCTCTCTTATTGTATATTGTATATTGCTTTTCAACTATTATCTAATTCTTTAAATCCCCTGACAGACACTCTACAACTTGCTCTCTATATTAGAGAGTAGCCTATTTTCTTATCTATATCTAGTATCCTTAGGAAGACTTCTGATTGAGTTGTTTGAGTACTTTCAGAGAAAAAGAGAGAAAAAGATACAGTCAGCAGTTATTAGAAAGTATTATATTTCATACCAAGAAAGAGAATAAATTGTTGAGTTATTGAGAAGACTATTAAAGCTAGATCTCTACTATAAACAGAGTAAACCAATCCTAGTATAATAAAAGAGTGCTATAGTATCTGAATCAGCTCAGTTCAGTCTTAACCAGCTGTACTAGAGTATCAGAGAGGCATCACTTATCTTACAAATAAATAAATAAAGGCTCACAGGTTGCAAGTGAGAGCAAGTACTAGAGCTAGAGTAAGTTCACTGAAAACAGTTAAAATAAGCAGAATAATAGAGAAAAAGATCAGCTGGAAAGAAAGAGAGAAAAAGAAAGAAAGAATATAAAATTATATCAAAAATATAATACAGAAAAAATATATTATTTTCTAAAAAGAAATCTGTTATTATTTGTTATTATTTTTCTACAGCAGCAAGTTTGGCAGCTATTATTTATTAACAATCTTTTATTATTGCAGCTTGTATTATTATATTCAATATTTCATTCTTCATTAATTAATCTGAAAAAAAAGAATTCTATATTCAGTATCTATTATAATTCTCAGCTAGCTTATAAGTATGAAAGAATACTTAAGAATTCAGATAGCAAGTCTGAAAGATCCAGCTCAGAAAGTGAAGATCTGAAATCTGAAGAAATCTGTTACAGACTAACAGAAATCATTGGTTGACAATAATCCAGAGAAGTAGAGGTACAGTAGGACAGAGAAATCAGTGAAACTTGAGAGTCATGTAACTGGAAGATCACATGATCTAAAGTGGTAGAACTGGTAGCACTGGTAGATTTGTCTACCAAGTCTACCAGGTCTACAAAGAGTAGATTCAGTAGCACTGGTAGATTTGTCTACCAGGTCTACCAAATCTACTAAGGAAATCATCATGTATATAAAGGATATGTTTTCCCTACTCTTAGGAACAGAAGTCTTCTACTTTGCATTTAATAACAATACTGATCTTAGACCTACTCTTAGTTCTAGATTACTAGCTACAACAGCACTGCAATTCTACTTTGATATTATATATACCCTATCTTTGCATTCTATTAGGCCTTTCCTAATATACAGTGCAAGGCTGTCCTCTAGCTGGATTATTTTGTTTCTTTGGAGAAGTAGATCACTCTCTATTACTACAGTAAATCAAGGCCTACAATACTGGCTTAGGGTAATAAACAAGCTTGGTGTATACCAGAGTATATTCTCTAAGAGTATTACAAATCCCTGAGGTTTAATTGAGGTTCTGCCCTGCTTAATCAGACAAGGTACTTTGTAATATATTGAATATCTATTTTTTGAAATATTAGTTTAAAGGATATAAAACTACAAACCTCTTCAGAATCTTTTAACTATACAAGATTACAATAACCTTCTTTATCTTTCAACTATACAAGACAAAGGACACTTTGTTAATTCAGGTAAGTATCACCCTAGCTTAGGAAGAACTAACCAATAGAAAGACATATCTACAGCAGTTACAGTACAAGCTTTACTGGCTTGGATCCAGAAGCTCAAGATCAAGGTCAGAGAGCAGCAAGGAATGATTGACTAGATATATAAACAGGCAGTCAATATTAAGAATTGAGTTGCAGTGCAACCTATAAGTCAGGAGAAGAGAAGTATTGCAGAGAAAGTAAAGATTCAATCTTTTAACAGAACTAGAAGCAAGCTCAGATCTTTTCTAGTATATTTCAAGATCTACTTTTGATTCAACACCAAGTTGATGAAAACTGACAAGTGCTTAATAACAGTACAACACCTGCAAGAAAAAGCAGCAGTGTGAGTGCAACTCTATCTGACAATATAGTTTAGTAGAAAAGATCCCAGGGATCTTATACCTATTGAAACTGAGAGAATCCTTGTAATAAAGAATTTCAGACTGTTCAAGAAAGTGTTAACAATGAATTTTGAAATCACTGACAAAGAGGCAACAGCAGTACAGAAAATTAGACAGATTTGATAAACAAGAAATACAGCCAGATACCTAGCAGAATTCCAATAACTAGCTGCAGTATTGGACTGGAACAATAGTGTATTAGCAGGAGCTATGTACAATGGGCTCAAAGAAGAGGTCAAGGATAAGATAGCAAGGTTGGAGGAATGACCCAATATACTATCTGAAATGATCAAACATGCAGTACATATAGATACAAGGATTTGGAAGAGATGTCTAGAACAAAAAGGCTACAAACAGTTCTCAAATCATACTACAAAGCAACAGATATACAGAGAAAACTATAATCCTTACAGACTACAATCTATAGAACTAGATATAATTACAAGAAGCCAGGACTATGAAAAAGACAAGCTATACCAGAAGAAGTTATATTTCTTTTGTAAGAAACCAGAATACTTTGCAAGAAATTGCTATAAGAAATATAGAAACCAGCTACAATAAAAGCTAAGGGCAACTATAAGAGAACAATACTACTCTATCATTAATACTGGTAGAAATGAACAACAATTTCTGCATATAACTAGAGCTGAAACTAGTAATACAGCAGATAAGTAGAATGAGCTACAAGAAGTTATAGTAGAACAGATATTCCAAGGACTAATAGAGACTTGACAAGTGGAAATTAACAGTGAGGCAGCCAGGCCAACTGGAATGACAAAGATAGAGCATCTATTACCTGACTATTGAAATCTACACTGAAAAGAGTATGAGAGGCAACAAGAGTCAGGAAACTTATAAGAAAGTAGTAAAGATTGTAACTATTACTGGAAGAAGAAGAACCAGGATATTACAGATCTAAAACATCTACAATACTATAAATTTCCCACATTCACATGTGATTGTGAGTGGCATGAGAAAATGTAAGATAAGAAAATTCAGTGAATCAGAGATAATCCAACCCACTACTATTATAAGCTGTATAGATATAATGTGAAAGATTGCAAGCAATACAATGAAATTGAAGTATAAAAAAATATCTAGAAGGTACTGGAATAGCCCAGTTTACAAGACAAAGCAAATGTCAAATATCTATAGTATAAAGAGATACATTGATTATTCTGTTATACAGATAGCTGTCCATTCCACTGAGAAGTAAAAGATAACCAGTACTATTCAAATTTACTAAAGCAGTTAAGAGCAACTCAGACAGAAGAATTATAGCCAGGAGAATATATAATCTCAGACTTTAACAAGAATGAAAATACAGAGTCACTGTAGAAAAAGATTATAGACTATATTTACTATAGAATAAATCAAGAAATAACTGGTTACTACAATACCAGACTAAAGAGTAATAATAAGTACAGGATTAGAGCACTGACTTAGTTATTATATTGGACAAATAATTGCAAAATACACTGCAGAGAAAAATTAATAAATAGACACTTCCTACAACTACTATAGAAAGTACAGATCAGTGATAAAAGCTATTCTAGAGAGCCAACTTTTATACTTAAAGAATAGATAGATTACCTATTGTATAATATCAACCACCTATAACATACAGGGATATCTTGAGTATACTGTACAGGAATATACAGGAAGCTGGGGCACAATGCATGCAAGATCAATTATATATAAAGACCAGCAGAGCTAATAGAATACTGGGAAGAAGAGCAACATTATTAATATAATGAAAGTACTGAGTTATGAATATATTATAAAATCTGATGTAAAGAAATACAGGCTAAAATAATGACTACAAATCTATAGCAGAGTGAAGCTAAGATACTATAAAACTGACTAAAAGAAAACAAATCTGGAGTGTTTGAAATCTGGAAAGAACTAGTTAAATAATAGACAACAGTATTCAAAAGAATTTTGAAAGATCTATTATAGAAATCAAGATAGAAGACTGATACTTTACAACTGCAGACAGGAAATGACAGTATTACTATAAATAAGTGCCTGTGAGTGATATAACAGAACAGTTATTAGTCAATATAAATTGAAACAGCTATCTAGCAGTTACTATAATCTTAAAAGAATACTGTGCATATACCTTGATCAATTCAGAGGCAACTGGAATTCTTATAGACAGGAGTTTTATAAGAAGAGCTGGGCTATTAACAGAATTAAAGAAACAACTGTATCAATTAAACAGGTTAGATGAAAGTCAGCTAGACTTTGTACAATAGAAAACATGCCTGGAACTATTAGTAATACAGGAACACCAAGAGCTTGTGAGCTTTGATGTGACCAATCTAGAGAGTTACAATATTGTCTTGGAACTACTCTGGTTGAAGCTGTACAACCCTGATATACACTGGCAGGAGGAAATAATAAGGCTAAACAGATATAGATATTCCTCAGCACTAGACTTGACACTGGAAACAATCTACAGTTTATAGAAAACTGGATGCAAGACTACAGCAACAGATAAGCTGAGTAACCAAGGACAGATAGTATAAAAACAATTGATTAAATAGATAAATGCTATTGAATACAAAAAGACTGCTGGAACCTTACTCAGGAAAATAAGCTGGAACATATCTGAGAAAATTAGAAAGATAATATCCAAGGAATACTGGGACTATAGAGAAATATTTAAGAAGAAAAAGCTGTCTAAGAGTTTACCAGAATATAAAAAATAGAACTACAAGATACTATTGCTAGAAGAAAAAGAGCTGATATACAAGCTAATATATTAACTGAATAAAAAGGAGCTAAAGAAATTATACTAATATATTGATGAGAATCTAGAGAAAGAATTTATCAGACTATTGATATTACTAGCAGGATACTCCATTATCTTTATATCAAAGAAAAATAGCAAGTTATAATTGTATATAGATTATCAACAATTAAATAGCATTACAATAAAGAACTGATATCTGTTACTATTGATTGAGAAAATACAAGACTGATTTCAAGGAACTAAATAGTTCACTTTACTAGATTTGAAAGCAGGATACAACCAGATCAGGATTAAAGAAGGCAAGGAATAGAAAACAGTGTTTTAAATATACTACAAATACTTCAAGTACTTGATTATACTGTTTAAGCTAATCAATATACTAGCAATATTCCAAGCAATAATTAATAAGCTTCTTTACAAGTTCCTGGATAATTTTGTAGTTGTATACCTGGATAATATCCTGATCTTCACTGATAGTACAAGAATAGAATATACTGAGAAAGTGAAGGTAGTGCTCAATAGATTAAGAGAAAAAGATATACTGTTGAAACTGGAGAAGTATAAATTCTCCAAGAAGAAAATTGAGTTCCTAGAATATATTGTTACTATAAAGAGTATATAGATGGATCTGGCAAAGATTCAAGCAATAGAAGAGTAGCTGACATTGAAAACTGTAATTAAAGTTTAGGTATTACACAGACTTGCAAACTACTACTGACAGTTTATAGAAGAGTTTTCAGGCCTAATAAAACCCCTTATATCTCTTTTCAAGAAAGATATTGAGTTTCATTGAGAAGAATAACAATAGAAAGTGTTTGAAGCAATCAAGAAAGCTTTCTGAAAAGAAAAAATACAGATATATTTCAACTCTATGAAACCTGTAATTATAAATATAGATGTATTAGATTGTACAATAGGAGTAAGACTACAGCAAGAGGATGATCAAGGAAAAAAGAAACTAATTACTTGCTATACAAGATCAATGATATCAGCTGAACAGAACTACAATATTTATAATAAAGAACTACTTGCAATAGTAGCAGCACTGAAAAAATAGCAAGTATATTTAGAAAGTACAAATTACTAGATAATTGTAATTTCAGACTATTACAATCTTCAATACTTTACAACTATAAAGAAGTTGATATGATGTCAAGCCTATTGATCAGAAATTTTAGCAGTCTATGATTTTAGAATACAGCATTGCAAAGAAAAGAACAATACTTGAACAGATATATTGAGCAGGCAGTTGAACCTGATAACAGTCTATAAAAAGAAATAAGCACTTTTTAAAACTGCAGAAGATACAAATACTTTAGTCTTTAATTACCAGGCTTTAAAAGCTATACAATTGATTACTATATTAGTAGAGTTCAAAGACAAATTACAAATTCAGACACAGAATAATCTTACTATATTGAAGATTAAATACAAAGACAAGTTCAAGGATAGCAATAGTTTGCTATTATACAAAGGACTGATTTATATTCCACTGAAATTAAGAAACAGAATTTTCAGAGAGAATTACAACAATTTAATAGCAGGATATTTTAAAGTTGAGAAAACTCAGAAGAGAATTTTAAGAAACTATTATTGGCCAGGATTATAGATATCAGTTAAAGATTACATGCAAAACTGCAATTGCACACAAAACAAAGTAAATTAATATAAAAAGTATAGCTTGCTACAGCTGATACCTCATTTATAAGTACTGTAAAAATCAATAGCAATAGATTTCATTGTAAAGTTACTGAAATTCAAGAAACTGCAAATAGAAATAGAGTACAATTCTATTCTAACAGTTACAGATCAATTAACCAAATATATATACTTCTTACTATTTATCAAAGAAATATCAGCACTAGAGATAGCATATATATTATTACAGAATATATTTATAAATTATAGATTGCCTGAAGAGATTATCTCAGACAGAGATCTAAAGTTTATAGAACACTTCTAGAGAATATTCACAGTATACTTAGATGTAAGACACCAGGCTACAACAGTGTACTATCTGCAGGCAGATAGATTGGTAGAAAAATTGAACCAGACAGTAGAGCAATACTTACAGAATTATATAAACAACTGACAAGATAACTGAGTTTTACTATTACTGATAGTACAGATTGCTTACAACAGTTCAAAATATATAACAACAGAATATATACTATATTTTGCAAATTATAGGCAAGAACCAAATATTCTACAGATACTGTAATACACAGAAATAAGAGTATATCTAGAAGAGACAAGAGTTCAAGAACTTTGAAAATTGCATGAGCAACTGTAATTAGACTTGGAATTCTACAGTAAATAGATGAAATATTATTACAATGAAAAATGCCAGAAGGCACTGACTTTTAAAGGAGGGGAGAGAGTATATCTTTTACAAAGAAATATAAAGACAAAGTAATCAAGTAACAAATTCAATTATCAAAAACTCAGACCTTTCAAAGTTTTGGAACAGATTGGACCAGTTATATACAAACTTGCTTTACTGAAGAAGATGTAGATACATCTAACTTTCCATATCTCACTAATTGAAAAAGCATCCCAGAATATCAAACAATATTCACCTGAAGTTAAGGACAAAGAACTGAATGAATATAAAGTTAAGAAAATTCTAGAAGATGCAGTATTAGAAAACAAACAATACTATTTTATAAAATAAAAAGAATACCTACAGTCAGACAGTACTTGAAAATCTGTCAAGAATTTGAAAAATGCTCAGAGAGTATTGCAGCACTATTAAAAGCTGTAAAATTGAAATCAGAAGAAGAGAAAATATTGCTAATAGTAGCTAGCAAGGCTTACAGTTTATCTGTAGCTGTAGTCTCAGCCTGTTTTCTTTTATTCTTCTCCTCCTCTAATTTTTCTAACTTCTCAAGAGTTTAGGCATCAGATTTGAGAAATTTGCCTGTATAGTTATTTAAAAACTTTTCTTGATTATAAAGATAATAGTTTTAGTTTATAAATTCTTGACAAACAGTGAAGAAGTAAGTCAGTTTATTACCTAGACAAGTAATATTAATATTGTATTGAGCCTGCTCCTCTTCTGTACAATATTTATCAGCCTTGATTTTATTATAAGTATAATACAGTTTGTTCCAGTTGAAGTAAAAAACAAAGTTCAAATTACAAATACAGGATTTACTCTGATAAATATATTTGCTACAATATTTATTGTATTCCAATATAATACAAGGTTTCTTAAATTGTTTACAATAATAATATAGAGAAGATATAATAATATCTAGATATTTAATATCAGCAGTACAGATCTTGTTAGAGGCAGTGCAACTGAGTACTATAGTTAATATATTCTAGAAACTTACAGAAGAAGAAAAACAACTACAAAAAAGTAGAATAAGTAATAATTATAAAGAGATAGAATTGCTGGGACAGCTCACTAAAGAAAGAGGAAATAATATTATAGACTAACAGAAATTATTGATTAAAAAATAATCCAGAAAAAAGAAATACAGTAGAACTGGAAGAACTTCTGAAACTGAAGATTATATAATAAAAAAGTTATATAATAGAAAATAGTAGACTCAGTAGACTCAGTAGATTTAGTAGATTCAGATCTACTATATTTATACAATCTACTAGATCTACTACAGGATTTTCATTATATATATAAAGAATATATTTCCCCCACTCTTAGAAACAGAAGTCTTTTACTTTGTATTCAATAACAATACTGATTTTAAATCTACTCTTAGTTCTAGATTACTAGCTACAACAGCACTGCAATTCTACTTTGATATTATATATACTCTATTTTTGCATTCTATTAGGCCTTTTCTGATATACAGTACAAGGCTGTCCTCTAGCTGGATTACTTTATTTCTTTAAAGAAATAGATTATTCCCTATCACTACAGTGAGCCAAGGCCCACAATACTGACTTAGAGTAATAAGCAAGCTTGGTGTATACCAGAGTGTATCCCCTAAGGGCATTACAAATCTCTGAAGTTTAGTTGAGGTTCCACCCTGCTTAATCAGACAAGGTACTTTATAACAAGTCTGTTTCTCTCCTAATTATCTGCCAATGAATTTGTATTTTATTAGTAATATATTTACAGTCTTCTACTGATTGTAAAGCAATGTATACTGAGTTCTTGAATAGTATTAATATTATAAAAAATAGATTTATCAGACAAGAAATTTAGAAATATAAAGCTAAAAATCTAGAAGCAAATAATATCTGATCTATAGCTAAATCAATTTCAATATATCAATATTATTGTCTGGATAGCTATACAAGATAAAGGAAAGATTACAGGTTGCTACAGTTTCTTTCTTAAACAGTACAGTAAGCCTCTTCTTCTAATAGATACAAGAAACAGACTACTTAGACAAGAGAGTAAAGAAGATTTTTATATAAAAGAAATATATTACAAGAATTTATATAATACCAGTTAGAATACAGAAAAATGAAATAACAATTATAAAAGAAAGAAAACTTATAGATTTTAGAGGCTTTATTAATAGAGAAAACAGATTATAGCAAACTTGAACCTGCTAGAGTTATAAAAGAGCTTGATTAGCTATATCTTAGATATAGAATGAGTCAGAAGAAACTGTTTACCAGAGACAGGAAAGTATAGATAATCAGTAAGATTAGAAACAGCTTCTGTAGTACTGGCAGCAACCAGTTCTTCTAGTATTTCAATACTATTAGAAGACAGAAGATCAATAATCTTAACTAAATTCTTGAAGAGAAGTGTTACAAAGTACCTTGTCTGATTAAGCAGGGCAGAACCTTAACTAAACCTTGAAGGTCTGTAATACCCTTAGAGGATATACTCTGATATACATCAAGCTTGCTTATTATCCTAAGCTGGTGTTGTGGGCCTTAGCTCACTGTAGTAATAGAAGGTGATCTACTTCTCCAAAGAAA
>PDNA01000383.1:0-10293 GCA_002573605.1 Polytolypa hystricis UAMH7299 | reverse complement strand
ATATAACTGAGAAGCTCTCCGCTGGCTTATATGTTGATTGACAATAGCTGAAACAGCTAAAGAAAGTTGATTTGCAGCCATATTGTATGTTATTTATTTATATCGTACACTCTGAGTTGAAATCAGTTATATTCTGGAGGTTCAAGTCTAAGAATTCTGATTGGCTATCTACTTCACGTGACTCTAGTGATCGAGGTCACCGTGTGATCGAGGTCACAGGGATGTACGTTATAATCCAAAATAGTAAAACTAGTAGTATTGATAGATTTGTCTACCAGATCTATCAGATTTACAAATAGTAGATTCAGTAGTACTAATAAATTTGTCTACTCAGTTTACTAAATCTACTAAGGAAATTATTATATATATAAAGAATATATTTCTTCTACTCTTAGAAATAAAAGTCTTCTACTTTGTATTTAATAACAATACTGATTTTAAATCTATTTTTAATTTTAAATTAATAGCTACAACAATACTGCAATCTTATTTTAATATTATATATACTCTATCTTTATATTCTATTAGATCTTTTCTGATATACAGTGCAAGGCTGTTCTCTAGCTGGATTACTTTGTTTCTTTAAAGAAGTAGATTACTCTCTATTACTACAGTAAGCTAAGGCCTATATATTAGCTTAGAGTAATAAGCAAGCTTGATATATACTAGAGTATATTCTCTAAAAGTATTACAGACTCCTGAAGTTTAGTTAAGTTCTACCCTGTTTAATTAGACAAAATACTTTGTAATACATTGAATACCTATCTTTTAAAGTATTAATTTAAAAGATATAAAATTATATTAAAAACTTTTAACTGTACAAGCTTATAAATTTCTTTAAAATCTTTCAACTATATAAAATTATAATAATCTTCTTTATCTTTTAACTATACAAGACAAAGAATACATTGTTGATTCAGGTAAGTATTACTCTAACTTAAGAAGAATTAATCAATAAAAAGACATGTCTACAGCAGTTACAGTACAAGCCTTACTGGCTCAGATTTAGAAGCTCAAGACCAAGACCAAGAAGCAGTAAGAAATGATTAACTAGATATATAAATATACAGTTAATATTGAGAATTAAATTGCAGTGTAATCTGTAGGCCAGGAGAAAGAAAGTATTATAGAGAAAATAAAGATTTAATCTTTTAACAGAACTAGAAGCAGGCTCAGATCTTTTTTAATATATTTTGAAATTTACTTTTAATTCAATACTAAATTAATAAAGATTGATAAGTGCTTAATAGCAATACAATATCTACAAGAAGAAGCAGCAGTATAGATATAACTTTATTTAATAATATAATTTAGCAGAAAAGATCTTAGAGATCTTATATCTATTAAAATTAAAAGAATTCTTATAATAAAGAATTTCAGATTATTCAAGAAAGTATTAACAGTAAATTTTAGAATTACTAATAAAAAAGTAACAGCAGTACAGAAAATTAAACAGATTTAATAAATAAAAAATACAGCTGAGTATCTAGCAGAATTCTAACAGCTAGCTCTAGTATTAAACTGAAATAATAATATATTAGCAGGAGTTGTATACAATAGATTCAAAGAAAAGATCAAGAATAAAATAGTAAAGTTGGAGAAACAATTTAATATACTATCTAAAATAATTAAACATGCAGTATATATAGATTCAAGAATTTGAAAAAAATATTTAAAATAAAAAGACTATAAACAGTTCTCAAACTACACTACAAAGTAATAGATATATAGAGAAAACTATAATTCTTATAAACTACAATTTATAGAACTAGATACAATTATAAAAAGTTAGAACTACAAGAAAAGTAAGCTATACTAGAAAAAGTTATATTTTTTTTATAAGAAATCAGAATACTTTACAAGAAATTACTATAAAAAATACAGAAATCAGCTATAATAAGAGCTGAAAGCAATTACAAGAAAATAATACTATTCTACTACTGATATTGATAGAAATAAACAACAATTCTTATATATAACTAGGGCTGAAACTAGTAATATAAAAAATAAATAAAATAAGCTACAAGAAATTATAGTAGAACAGATATTCCAAGAACTAATAGAAACTTGACAAGCAGAAATCAACAGTAAGACAGCCAAGCTAACTGAGACAACCAGAATAGAGCATCTATCACTTAACTATCAGAATCTACACTAGAAGGAGTATGAGAAACAGTAAAAATCAGAAAATTTATAAGAAAATAGCAAAGATTACAATTATTATTAGAAGAAAAAGAACTAGAATATTATAAATTTAGAATATCTATAATACTACAAATTTCCTATATTTGCATGCAATTGCAAATAGTACAAGAAAATACAGAATGAGGAAATTGAGTGAATCAGGAATAATCCAACCTACTACTATTATAGACTGTACAGATATAATATGAAGAATTACAAGTAATATAACAAGATTAAAGTATGAGAAAAGGCTCAAGAAATACTGGAATAGCCCAGTTTACAAGATAAAGCAAATATTGAATATCTATAGTATAAAAGAATATATTAATTATTCTGCTATACAGATAGCTGTATATTCTACTAGAAAGTAAAAGATAATCAGTACTATCCAGATCTACTGAAGCAGTTAAAAGTAATTTAAATAGAAGAATTATAGCCAGAAAAATATACAATCTCAGGCTTTGATAAGAATGAAAATATAGAGTTGCTGTAGAAAGAGATTATAGATTATATTTACTACAGAATAAATCAAGAAATAACCAGTTACTACAATATCAGATCAAAGAATAATAATAAGTACAGAGTCAGAACACTGACTTAGTTGTTATATTAGATAAATAATTGCAGAATACACTGCAGAGAGAAACAGATAAATAAATACTTTTTACAGCTACTATAGAAAGTATAAATCAGTAATAAAAGTTATTCTAAAAAACTAACTTTTATACCTGAAAAATAGATAGATTATCTATTATATAATATCAACTATCTACAATATACAGGAATACCTTGAGTATACTGTACAGGAATATATAGAAAGCTAGGACACAATATATACAGAATCAATTATATATAGAGATTAATAAAGCTAATAGAATACTGAAAAGAAAAGTAATATTATTAGTATAATAAAAATACTAAGTTATAAATATATTATAAAGTCTGATATAAGGAAATACAGGCTAAGATAACAACTACAAATCTATAGTAAAGTAAAGTTAAAATACTATAAGAACAACTAGAAAGAAATAAATCTAAAGTATTTAAAATCTGAAAAGAATTAGTCAAGCAATAAATAACAGTATTCAAAGAAATTTTAAAAAATTTATTATAGAAATCAAGATAGAAAACTGATATTTTATAACTGTAGATAGAAAATAACAGTATTACTATAAATAAGTACCTATAAACAATATAACAGGACAGTTATTAACTAATATAGATTGAAACAGCTACCTAGCAGTTACTGCAACTTTGAAAGAATACTGTATATATATCTTGATCAATTCAGGGGCAACTGGAATTTTTATAGATAAAAGTTTTATAAAAAGAGCTGGACTATTAACAGAATTAAAAGAAAAACTATATTAATTAAACAGATTAGATAGAAGTCAGCTAGACTTTATATAATAGAAAATATACCTGAAATTATTAGTAATACAGAGATATTAAAAACTTATAAACTTCAATATAATCAATCTAAAGAGTTATAATATTATCTTAGAACTATTCTGATTGAAGCTGTACAATCCTGATATACACTGGCAGGAAGGAATAATAAGATTAAACAGATATAAATATTCTCTAGTACTAAACTCAGTACTGGAAATAATCTACAGTTTACAGAAAATCAGGTACAAGGCTACAGTAATAGATAAGCTAAACAATTAAAAACAGATAGTATAAAAACAATTAATTAAATAGATAAATACTATTGAATACAAAAAAACTGCTGGAATCTTACTTAGAAAAACAAGCTAAAATATATTTAAAAAAGTCAGAAAAATAGTATCCAAGAAATATTGAAACTATAGAGAAATATTTAAAAAGAAAGAGCTGTCTAAAAATTTACTAGAATATAGAAAATAGAACTATAAAATACTATTGCTAAAAGAAAAAGAGCCAATATACAAGCTAATATATTAATTAAATAAGAAAGAGCTAAAGAAATTATACTAATATATTAATAAAAACTTAGAGAAAAAGTTTATTAAATTATTAATATTACTAGTAGAATACTCTATTATTTTTATACTGAAGAAGGATAGCAAGTTATAACTGTATATAAATTATTAACAATTAAACAGTATTACAATAAAGAATCAATATCTATTACTATTAATTAAGAAGATACAAAACTGATTTCAAAGAACTAGATAATTCACTTCACTAGATTTGAAAGCAGGATACAATTAAGTCAGGATTAAAGAAGGTAAGAAATAGAAAATAGTATTTTAAATATACTACAGACACTTTAAATACTTGATTATACTGTTTAAATTAATCAATATACCAGTAATATTCAAAGTAATAATTAATAAACTTCTTTATAAGTTTCTGAACAATTTTGTAGTTGTATATCTAAATAATATCCTGATCTTTACTGATAGTACAAGAATGGAATATACTGAAAAAGTAAAGATAGTGCTTAATAAATTACAAGAGAAAGATATACTATTGAAATCAGAAAAGTGCAAATTCTTTAAAAAGGAAATTGAGTTCTTAGAGTATATTGTTACTATAGAGAGTATATAGATAGATTTAGTAAAGATTCAAGCAATAGAAAAGTAGCTGATACTGAAAACTATAACTGAAATTCAGGTATTATACAGATTTATAAACTACTACTGACAGTTTATAAAAGAATTTTCAGACCTGATAAAACTTCTTATATTATTCTTTAAAAAGAATATTAAATTTCAGTGGAAAGAATAATAGCAGAAAGTATTTAAAGCTATTAAAAAAACTTTTTAAAAAGAAGAAATATAAATATATTTCAATTTTATAAAATCTGTAATTATAAATACAAATATATCAGATTGTATAATAGAAGCAAGACTACAGTAAGAAGATAATTAAAAAAAAAAGAAACTGATTGCTTGCTATACAAGATTGATAATACTAGCTGAACAGAATTATAATATTTATAATAAAGAACTACTTACAATAGTAGTAGTACTGAAGAAATAGTAAATATATTTAAAAGATATAAATTACCAAGTAATTATAATTTCAGACTATTACAATCTTCAATACTTTATAATTATAAAGAAGTTAATACAATATTAAGCTTATTAATTAGAGACTTTAGCAGTCTATAATTTTAGAATACAGCATTGCAAAGAAAAGAATAATACTTGAACAAATATATTAAACAGGCAGTTAGATCTGATAACAATTTACAAAGAGAAACAAGCACTTTTCAAGACTATAGAAAATATAAATACTCTAGTCTTTAATTACTAGACTTTAAAAGCTATACAATTGATTACTATATTAGTAGAGTTTAAAAATAAATTACAAACTCAGATACAGAATAATTCTACTGTATTAAAAATAGAATATAAAAATAAATTCAAGAATAACAATAGTTTGCTATTATACAAAGAACTGATTTACATTCTACTGAAACTGAGAAATAGAATTTTCTAGAAAAATTACAATAATTCAACAGCAGAATATTTTGGAGTTGAGAAAATCCAGGAAAGAATTTCAAGAAATTATTATTAACCAGAATTATAGATATCAGTTAGAGATTATATATAAGGCTGTACTTGTATATAAAATAAAGCAAATTAATATAAAAAATATAGCTTGTTATAGCTGATACCTTACTTACAAGTACTTTAGAAATTAATAGCAATAGATTTTATTGTAAAGTTACTGAAATTTAAAAAACTACAAATAGAAATAGAGTATAACTTTATTTTAATAATTACAGATTGATTGATTAAATATATATACTTTTTACTGTTTGTTGAAGAAATATCAGTACTAGAGATAATATATATACTACTATAAAATATATTTACAAACTATAAATTATTTAAAGAGATCATCTTGGATAGAGACTTGAAATTTATAGAATATTTCTGAAGAACATTTACAATATACTTAAATATAAAATACTAGACTACAATGATATACTATCTGCAGGCAGATAGATTGGTAAAAAGATTAAATTAAACAGTAGAGCAATACTTACAGAATTATATAAACAATTAACAAGATAACTGAGTTTTACTATTACTGACAGTATAGATTGCCTATAACAGTTTAAAATACACAATAATAAAATATACACTATATTTTATAAATTATAGATAAGAACCAGACATTCTGCAAGTACTGTAATATATAGAAACAAGAGTATATCTAGAAAAGATAAAAGTTCAAGAACTTTGAAAATTGTACAAGCAACTATAAATAAACTTGAAATTCTATAGTAAACAGATAAAATATTACTATAATAAGAAATACTAGAAGATACTGATTTTTAAAGAGAAGAAGAAAATATATTTTTTACAAAGAAATATAAAAATAAAACAATTAAGTAATAAACTTGACTATCAGAAACTCAGATCTTTTAAAGTTTTGAAACAGATTGAACCAGTTATATATAAACTTGCTTTACTAAAAAGTATACAGATATATTTAATATTCTATATTTTACTAATTAAAAAAGTACTTCAGAATACCAGACAATATTTATTTAAAGTTAAAAATAAAGAATTGAACAAATATAAAGTTGAGGAAATTCTAGAAGATACAGTATTAAAGAATAAATAATACTATTTTATAAAATAGAAAGAATATCTACAGTTAGATAATATTTAAAAACCTGTCAAAAATTTGGAAAATACTTAAAGAGTATTGCAGTACTATTAAAAGCTGTAAAATTAAAATCAGAAGAAGAGAGAATATTGCTGATAATAATTAATAGAGCTTGCAGTTTATCTATAGTTATAGTCTTAGCTTATTTTCTTTTATTTTCCTCTTCTTCTAATTTTTCTAATTCTTCAAAAGTTTGATTATCAGATTGAATAAATTTGCCAGCTTTTATATCTAGAAACTGTTTCTGCTTTTCAAGACAGTTTAACTGATTTATAGCAATAGAAAGTTGAAAGAAAAGACAGTAAAATTTCTTGTAAGCAAGTTCTTTATCTGATTTAATTTTATTGTAGACACAGTGCAGTTTGAACTATTTAGAACAAGAAATAAATTTCTCTTCTAAAATATATAATTTATCTAATTAAATATATTTACTATAATATTTATTGTCTTCAGAGATAATACAAGGTATTTTCCTTTATTTACAATAATAATATAGAGAAAATATAATAAGACCTGTACACTCAATATCAGCAGCTCAAGCTTAATTTTTGACAGTACAGCTAGATGCTATAGTCAATATATTCTAGAAGATACTTATAAGAAAAAGAAGAAAGAACAACTGAAAGTAGGAACAGTGTCAGTTATAAAAAAAAGAAATAGAATACTGAGACAGCTTACTAGAAAGAAAAGAGATAATATTACAGATTAACAGAGATTATTAATTAATAATAACTCAGAAAAGTAGAAATGCAGTAGAACAGAGAAACTAGTAAAACTTGAAAGTTATATAACTAAAAAATTATATAATCTAAAATAGTAAAACTGGTAGTATTAATAGATTTGTCTATTAAATCTACTAAATCTACAAATAGTAGATTCAGTAGTACTGGTAGATTTGTCTACTTAGTCTATTAAATCTACTAAGGAAATTATTATATATATAAAGAATATATTTTTTCTACTCTTAAAAATAGAAGTCTTCTACTTTGTATTTAATAATAATACTAATTTTAAATCTATTTTTAGTTTTAAATCACTAGCTATAACAGTACTGCAATCTTACTTTGATATTATATATATTCTATCTTTATATTTTATTAAGCCTTCTCTGATATATAATACAAGGCTGTCTTTTAGCTGGATTACTTTATCTCTTTAGAGAAGTAGATTATCTTTTATTACTACAGTGAGCCAAGGCCTACATGCCAGCTTAAAGTAATAAGCAAGCTTGGTTTATACTAGAGTGTATTCTCTAAGAGTATTACAGACCTCTGAGATTTAGTTAGGTTCTGCCCTGTTTAATTAGACAAGGTACTTTGTAATACTGCAGGTAGTTAGATCTTCTATAGTAATAGAAAGACTTTATATAATAGTAATACAGGCCTGTCTTTTACTGATAACTGCAATTATAGATATTAATAAAAAGTATTTTAAAGATAATCTCAGGTTCTTTACTAACTGCAGACTGATCAGATTTATTTCTAAACTATTATTAAAAACAGCAGTTATTCTCTAATTATTGATTTTTATTTATATCTTTAATACAGAAGCAGTAACAATATTATCTTTTCTGATTTTCTTATATAGTAGTTCAGATACTGGCTCTTCTGTTAAAAAGTATCAGAAAGTAAATATATATACTTCAACTGTTTTTTTAAATTTAATAAATTTCTTCTGTCTTTTCTCTACAATCAACTCCAGGGTTTTTACTGATTTGTTGTTAATAAAAAATATATCTTTTATTATAAGCCCTTCTATCAGTATATCAAGGATTTTTACTATAATATTTTCTAAAACCTTTATTTACACTGTGGGTTTTATTCTCTAAGAGAAAACTGATTTTGCTGTTTTTAACTAAATTAAAGCAGGAGTCAATATAACTATTTCTTTAATATCTTTTATATTACTGTTAGAGAGATCTTGAATCTGAGGCCTGATTTCCTTTGAATTAAATACTTCTTCAGCTATATAATTTCCTGTATATCTTGTTTTAGTAATAGACAATTATTATTCTTCTATAACTTTCTTCTTTATTTTTATAAGAGTCTCTGTAAAAGCTGAATTTATTCTAACTTTTTCTAACTTATCTTTACTATTCTTCTTATCAGTACTTCAGGAAGAGCTAACAGAGGTCAGATTAATTGTGAATTTTATATATAAAATATAGACAGTAGAAACTGGTACAGCTGCAGTTTAATACTCTGATCTATTTAGATACTGCAGTACTGTTCTATAAGTATTTAACTCAGAATTTATTAATAATCTTTCTATCTTAGGCCTGTGCTGGAGTCTTTCTTCAATATACTTATTTTAAGCTTTTTTCTATTACAGAAGTATAAAAGACTGCTGCTTTTTAAATCAATTAAAATATAGTTTCTTATATATATAATTAAAATAAACTAGTCCTTTATTCTTGTATTAAAGATATATATTATATTATTGCCAGCAATGAAATAGATCTAGACAGTAATAATAAATATTTTATACAGAATTGATAGCAGGTTTATATTCTACTGCTACTGCTTCTACTTCAGCTGCTATATAATTTATATAGAATACCAGAGCTATTTACAGTACAGTTAGCCTGTATTATAATACTGCTTATACAGCTAGTACTAGAGTATTAAACTTAGATAACAGCTTATTAATAATGTATTTCACCACTTTCTTGGACACACTATATTCTCAGACACTCACTCATATAATATAGCCCAGTTAGTAAGAATCAATCAAAATAATACAGCTTCAACCTCTGTATATTCATCTGTTCAGTATATATTCAGCAATTATAAGTGCAAATTAACTTGTTTTAGCTGCTTTAGCTATTGAAAATCAGAAGCTAAGCCAGCAGAAAGCTGCCAGCCTATATAATGTTCTTCTTTCCAGCCTAAATAATTATCTTCTTGGTTGTATGAAGAAAAATACTGCCAATTCAAAAAGACAAAAACTCCTAGCAGCTGAAGAAGCTGCTCTTGTACAGTGGATTCTATCTATAGATAAATGTAGCCTTCCTCCTCAACCTTCCACTGTACAAAGCATAGCAAATCTCCTTCTTGAAAAGTGTGGAGATAGAAACCCAGAACCTATTGAACCTAATTAGGTAATATATTTTATTAAACAGAATAAGGAAATCAAGTCCAAATTTATATAAAACTTCAACTACAAATATGCCCTTTGTGAAAACCTGAAGATTATACAAGATTGGTTTACTCTTATATAAGAAATCACTGAAGAATATGGAATATTGCTAGATAATATCTACAATATAGATGAAACTGGATTTGCAATAGGAATAATTGCAACCTGTATAGTTATAACTAGTTCTGAAAGAAAAGATTGTCCAAAGTTATTAAAGCCTGGAAATAGAGCATGGGCAACTGTAGTCAATACAATCAATACTTTGAAATAGGCTTTGAATCCTATGTTTATACTCAAGGGAAAAACAGCTCCTTTATACAAAGATGAGATTGACCTACTACCTACCTGGATTGTGAA
>PDNA01000382.1:0-10378 GCA_002573605.1 Polytolypa hystricis UAMH7299 | reverse complement strand
CCCCCCTCCCCCCCATCGGCAAGCGTTCCCATTGATCCACGTTACCGCTCGGAGTATTCCGTACTCTGTACTCTGTATCTTCCTTCATAGCGGATGTGTAACTACGGAGAGTATGGAGGTGCTAGGTGCTCTGTTGGTAGGCTATGGCTATGGTCGGAAACCACGGGTTCAGGGCAACGCGGACGTATTATTGACAGGGGGAAAGTTATCATAGTCGAGTTCGGATAATTTATTGCTTTTTTTTTATTATTGGGTCCTTTAAAAAAGTTGCAAAAAGGGCTGGGTTAGCTTTGAGATCCAAGTTCAAAAAGGGTTATTCGCTGCGCGGGATATATATTCTACTGCCGACTCTATGTTGTGTATTCCCCGCCCTCCAAGCACATGATTCAAGCAATGCCAGAAGCATCTCTCTATCTACTTGCATATAGACTTCTTCCAGAAATAAAATATTCAAGCTTTTGAAAGCTTTGAAAGCTTTGAAAGCTGCTCATCTCTTTCCTTGGCCCCTATTAGCAATCCTAGACGCCGGCGGCCATTTCCGGAAATGTTAACCTCCGAGCAGGCGTACCATAGCTGAGCTCCTTTTGAGGGGCCTAAGGCTGATGGATCTCTTGACCCCACACTCCACAATATATAAGGTGTATTCCCTCTACGTCAGGTCTCCACATTGGATGTAGATCCCTTAGGACAAGGCAGACTTGAAGTTTAGCTATGGTGCGAAGGAGAAGTTCGAAGAATTGTAAGGGTGAATGCATTTGCAGGGTGGGAATGAGATCAGTAATAGAAAGCATGAATCATCGTATAGAAAAAAAAAAGGGGGGAGTGTAAATAGAGACATTTTCTTAGAAGGCATATATTTGTCCTGAAGATAAGTAACAAGACTGATCTTGTGTCTCTAAACAATAAACCTATAGCATTCTATGAAACATTGGCAGTCCTATTATAGTGGCTGAGGACCCCAGCAGCCCACCTCCCATCTCTTCGCATCTCTGCATCAAACCAGCCTTTTTTTTGCTTTCAATGGCTCTGCGCTATGAGGTATCAATTCCACGAGCACTGCAAGCAGCTGATTTGATCATTGAACGGCTCATAGAGGCGTGAGTACTCCTGTGAGCCTCTGAGCCAAATCCCATGACCCCAGCATCCATTAGCGCTATAGTTAGTCAACTTTTCTTTTGCGAAATGTTAGCAGTGTTCGTTTTTCCTCGATTCGACTCTTCTGGAGACAATAAGATATTACAGGGGCGAAGGGTCAAGGAACTTACGTAGAGACACTTCTTATCCCCAGAGAAGTTCTTGATGATATTTTATCGTTCCACTGTTGGTTCAAGGGCATTAGCGCTTCATCCCCCGCCCCTTTTTTTTTCATTTTGTTTTTTGCCTAGGTAACATGGGATTAGGAACGACCGAAGGGTTACCAACCTCGTTACCAACATAGTAGCCGTTGCCATCGACTGGATACGTGATGTATCTTTCAGCACCGGCAAAGTCCCAATGTTCATAGTATACAGCAAAGGCTGGCTGGTGCTTGTCGAGGTCAGGAGAGGTGACCGCGGATCGCTTCTTTGCATTTTGGGAATTCTAGGAGGTTGGGTTCTTGTTCAGTATGTTGCTCCTGGAGATTATGTAGAAATATACCGTGCGATGGAAGGAAAAAGAGGTCCCCCATGCGAGAGAGAAGGAATTTTTGAAAGATGATGGTGAGGATATACCCAAGCAGCAGACTGTTCCTTCGTGATATAGACCCGGGTGGCGTTCATGGTCTCGTCGAAGTAGCCCTCGATTGAGAGATCCGCAGATGGGACCGGAGCTGGCACTGCGACAGTGAGAGAGATAGAGGCCAAGGCCAAGAGGGAGGGGAAAATTTTCACCATTTTGCTGACTGTTTTCGGAGTTGGATGGGCCTCTTGTTTGGAAGAACAGAGTGATATTCAGATGCTTGATGCTCCTGAGTGATGCTGCTAGAATGAAGGGGGGAGACGGGGGATTTTATATCCCAAATATCCGGATTTAAGTCTCCATGAATTATCCCAATAGAGCAATAGCAGCGTCAGTTCTGAGGCGGCAAAGCAAATCTAATAGCTGAGGATAGTCATGTTGTGAGGTTGAACACTGTGTGGAAAGAACAGTAATATAGCATGTAAGCCATGACGATGCCAGATGTGATGTTGTACTCGGAATTTAGTAAGGGGTATGCCTAAAGGGAGTAGACATTGCACCTCCACTTCTCATTTGTCGTGTACGTGCAATATACAAGCCCAAACACGGGAGATGCTCTGCTTGTTCAGGCTTGCCCATTCGCTAGACCTGGAAAGCCACATTTTCCCATATTGAGAATACTAATCTGACTGCTGAAATAAATTGAGTGGTAGGAAATTGGAAATTGAAGCCTGGGTATCCCTTTTCAGATTCTTGACTGGAAGAATATACAAAACCGCAGAGAACAAATATCGTTGAGCTCTGGAAATGGATGGAATAGCCCATCCAAGGGACGCGGTTCAAAACTTGAGTAATTCGTAGCATAATAGCACGAATATCAAACTCGGGAGCGAACGGCGGAGATCAAACCTGCGACATCTAGGGGGCAACTAGCAGGGCTGAAGGTTCAAGCCCCTCTCCGTGGGATTGGCCGGGGGATAAGTAATCCATACTCATGCAGTGGTGGAGTATGCATGGTTCTCAATCTTCTGATGGGTTTATCGAGGCCAAGTTGCCATACGCCTTTTGTAAGTAACAGCCCACTTAGTGATGTATGGCCAGAATGGAATTAGTAAATAAAAGGCGCTGCAGCCAAGAAAGCAGTAGGTACAGCTACTAATTCTGCTACGTGCAGCTTGACAAGGTAGCAGTGGAATGATGTTCCAGACAGTTGCAACTGGCAATGGCACCATGGACTCTGGAGATGAGAGCTTGGGCAGGCTGGTATGCCAGCAAGCGACACAGGCCAGGGGTAGGTACCGCGTAGAGCAGTTCCACGTACACCTGGTAAAACTCAGTCAGTACAAATGAACATGGCATAGCATGGCAGCTCTCCCGGTGTCTTTCCAACCGCAAAGAAGAGCTGGAAAGAGCTGTAAAGAGAGTCGCGGGAGCTTCAAATTTGGCAGAGAGAGTGGCCGACAATTTGACGCTTGACTCAAAACAACTTAGCGTGCCAAGTCTCAGCGATGCCTTAGGTAAGCAGTGGCGCCAAGATCTGGTTGCCATGGTAATAAACTGACAAGACTAGGCCCAATTTGACAGGCTTAGCGAGCCATGTTCATCCAATAGAATCTAATAACGTAACTATAATTCTGTGATTGGCTGCTGCCAGAAAAACAAACCCAAATTGCTCCATGGCGGGCATCATCGAGCGCATCTTTGGTTGCTCCAGAAAGTATCCATGCGGGAACCTCGAATCTCTTGCGAAATGGATCATTGATGACCTGATGGAAGCTTATGTCATTTACGATTCTTCTTTTGTTTCTAGTTTGCAAGTGCTGCCTGTTTACCTTGGATATATTCTACGCTTTTGCCTTGTGCGCCCCGTTGTGATCTATATATCTTGCCTGGCTTTCTAGATTGACGCCCACACCAAGCTGCGTACTTCAGACGAGGAGTACGACGTGATACCTTCTCGATTCCCCCGAAACAGAGCTGGTTTCTGGTGCTGTGACTCAAAGTGCAGCTTGAGACGCACAGAAATTACACATTCTACGACCCTCGATTCAACACCTCCCTACTCTGGATGCTGGTCATCATCAGATAACGAAAAAAAAAGCGGAGGGAAATGGTTCGCCGGCCAGAGCGCAGCCCGGCTGCTCGAGGCCGCTCGCCGCGGCGGCGGCCCAAGTTGGAGCTGGACACAGAAAAGCAGATATACCTCCATTCCTCCTCTTCGCGCGATGGCTCGTTTGACCACAACGATGACGCCTCGTACTTTTACTCCGACTCCTCCCTCTCCTCGCCCGCCTCCTCTCAACCCATTCTTGGCCGCCCTACCCCAAGGCCAATACGAAGAAGACAGTTCTACAGAGTTCCCAATTATATTATGAGATGGATATGTCTTGCTGTGTTTCTCAGCTTGGTACTGTTCATTGTCACCTTGTTCAGATTTACGATTCCCATCTCCCCGCTGAAAAACGATATGAAGATTCCCGAGGCGGAGATAATAAAGCCACAGCCTGCGCAGTGGGAGAGCTTCACTTTTCTCACACGATTCTATGGTGGGATTCGGAGTCTGGTGTCGAGGAAGGATCTTGTGGCGGAGTACCCGGAAGAGGATTTTAATGAGGAAATGATACGACTTGCCTCGAAGCCTAATTCGAGTCATGTCTTCAGTCCCTATCCCGATTACACATCGAAGGAATATATCGAGAAGTTTGGCGCCAAAGTCGACTGTTTTTTGGACAAGGCAGGCGGCGTGGATATTCCACGGGTTCTTTATTACGATGGTATTCCGCAGGGGTTTCCGGACGCTGCTATGGGCTCCAATGAGATCCTTGGGATTGATGACAATATTTGCTTTGAACGATTTGGGCGCCTTGCTCCATACGGTCTAGGGTATGGAGTAAAAGCCGGAGGAACTGGTGCAGGGCTTGAAGGGGATATGTCTGGACTCGAGGATGTTTGGGAAGATATTCCTCCTGTCAACTTTGGCAAAGTGAGGTGGGGAGAAGCGCAGGAACGCTGTCTCGAAGCGAATAAGCATCGCTTCCCGGATCTTCCACCCCCAAAGTCAAATCTGCTACGCCCGCAGTTGAATAGACTTGGCAGAAGAGGGAATCAAACGACAGCCGCAGATAAAGTAGCTACACCACCCCCTGACAATACGGCCGTGGGATCGGAGCGTCTTCCACGAACAGCTATCCTTATCCGAACGTGGCATAATTATCACTATGATGCAGAATCCATTCTGTACCTCCGATCACTCATTGCTGAACTGTCCTTGTTGTCTGGAGGAGAATATACGGTTTACTTCTTGGTCCACGTGAAAGATGTCAATCTTCCCATCTGGTCCGATGAGGAGGTTTATGATCGCGTCCTACACGAATCCCTCCCAGCAGAATTTGCAGGGATGGGCATACTATGGTCGGAGAAGCAGATGGAGCTGGTATACCCTGGCCTCGAAGAATCACTTACAAGGAATCTTCCTGTCCACGGCGTCTACAGAAGCACATTCATGCCAGTCCAGTACTTTGCCTACCACCACCAGGAGTATGATTATTTCTGGAACTGGGAAATGGATGCTCGGTACACGGGACACTGGTATCACTTGTTTGATAAAGTGACTCGATGGGCCAAAGAGCAGCCGCGCAAGGGATTGTGGGAACGAAATGCGCGGTTCTACATTCCCTCTGTTCACGGATCATGGGAGGATTTCAAACATATGATCCGTGTCCAGACTGAAATTGGGACAACTAGCCCAAACAACCTGTGGTCTCCATTACTAAAGGACAAACAACCCAAGGGAAGCAGTGGTGGGAACCCCTTTGAAGGCAAAGGCGACAAACCAATCTGGGGTCCAGAACGACCACAGGAAGGAGACATCTTTGAAGCCGATGGAGACGTGCATCCTCCACACACATACGAGAAAGACAAGTATGAATGGGGTGTTGGCGATGAAGCCGATTTCATTGTCTTCAACCCGCTCTTCGATCCGGAAGGCACAACCTGGCTCCTCCGCGACGACACAACGGGCTACAACCAAACGGCCGGCCAACCACCCCGTCGCGCGGCAATAATAACCTCCTCGCGCCTCTCCAAAAGACTCCTCCTCACCATGCACCGCGAAACCAGCCTAAAACGACATACCATGTTCTCCGAAATGTGGGCCGCAACCACAGCCCTACACCACGGCTACAAAGCCGTCTCCATCCCGCACGCGATCTATATTGACCGGCGCTGGCCCACCGCGTATCTAGAATCCGTCTTCAACGCAGGCCGCAACGGCGCGAGTGGCGGCGCGCGCACCTCGGTGTTTGGAGACCGCGAACACAACTTTCGGGGTACCACGTGGTTTTATTCTGCGGGCCATGCGGCGAATGTGTGGCGGAGATGGTTTGGGTATAGGGTTGATGGGAATGGTGGGGAGGAGTTTGAGATGGCGAATGAGGGACGGATGTGTTTGCCGCCCATGCTGTTGCATCCGATTAAGAATGTCGAGTTGGTTATTGAGAGTGGGGATATTTAGAATTTCACACACACTCTCTCTCTCTCTCTCTCTATATCCTTTTGTTGGTCATTTCGTGTGTGGGTGACGCATATATATATACCTTGCCCGTGACGACCACATGTCCCCCCTCGCGGGATTCAGACGGGGTGGTTTGACGGGTGCATTCGTCGATTTGCTTTTTGTTCTTTTTTAGCGCGTTATTCTTTCTCTCCCTGTTTTCCTCCCCTTTTTGTCTTTGATAGGCGTGGCGTAATGGGGTGTTGTGTGTGTGTTTTTTTATTGCTTTTATCTTGTTTCTTCCAAATGCTTTATACTTAAATACCTTGATTGGATATGCTCTTATGCGTGTATTTTATTTAGATTATGGAGTTTTTTTTATGATAAAAGATGGTATTTTATATCGCTTTATTCCCCTTTTCTCTACGGGGTATTACTTGTGCAAATGCGTTTTACGTTTGACGGAACAATATGACATGCAAGAGTTAAGCGCCGTGGACTTTATGGGGTCCGAAAAAAAAGGAACTGCATAGATCTTCCCATGCTGCTCGAAGGTGTGTGTTTCTTGAATGTTTCTACGGGAGATTTCCTGATTTAATCCTGGAGCTGGTTCCTCATGGACAGTGGAGTCGACGTTGAGACGGAAGGGAGATATTACCACTTCTGGCCAATGCTCAGTTCAGCGATGAGGGGACAAGCTTGGCGAAGCGGATGGGCCTCCGCTCAGGATTGTGGCTACTCTATACTCTGTAGTAGCGCCGACTATCATGGATGAGAGAGCAGAGAAGTGGTTTTGGACATAATAATAATAGCCTTTCTTTCCACTTGATTTTAATTTCAACCTCTCATGTCCTCTACAATATTTCTCCGCGCGTAGCAAGTTTCAACTCAGAGTAGCCAATAGTGAACAGAGATAGCAACACTCGGAGGCAAAAGAAGAGTCTCGAGAGGACAGTGAGATCTGTCAAGGGATAGGTGTAGTGTGCGTAGCCTTGTGGGTCGCTTAATGTGATGATGATTGTGACGGGGAATAATAATGATGCTAGAGCGGAAGATCTAAATTTCCCCAGCGCTACAGACGGAGCATCTTCCCGCCTTGCAGCGAACTGGATGTTTCTTTCTTCAGTTCCTCCGCAAAAGTCGGCTAGAAACAAAATAATAATGAATGAATGCCACGGATGCAACACATAGCACGTCAGCAATAATAATAATAATAATATATCGCCCCCATGCACGGCCCCGTCCTCCCATTCAACGTCTTCGCCGCCATTCAACTTACGATTTTGTTCCTGACTCAGATCCTGCAACCCTGAAACATAGCAATCGCAATATTTTTGGTGCTGTCCCGTGTGTTGTGACATCTCACGAAGACTGGAAGCAACCGACTGGATAACAGGGCTGGGGCTGGGAGAAGTGATGTGCACAGTACGCTTGGGAGTCCCGATATTGGCCCAATAAGACTTCCCCGCCGACCTGCATCGTCACTGCAACATTTCCCTGATCCGTCCACTCCCCCCCGCCTCTCCAACCAACCCACCAGAAATAACAGCATGGACGTTTATCACGGCCGCCAGTAAGATTGGTGAAACGACGCCCAGCGCCTGCCCAGAGGGTCCTGCATAATTCTCATTGCAGGGTTGACAAAAAGTTAGCGCCCAATGTTTTCTATATGCAAGGGACTTCTCCTCCTCCCGCAGATCTCTGCTTCCTCTCCAAGCGCCGGGGCTAAGGCCTGAGCAAACGAAACACAGAAACATTTCCACGAGCAAACATTGGCTGCGACGGGCATATGCAGGCCAGCAGCGAGGGAGGGGAGGGGGCAAGTAAAATGTTTCCATGTCAACCAGCTTGTTGTTTTTTCTTGCAAAGAAAAGGAAAGAAGAATGAATTGATTTTCTTCTTCTTCTTCCGATTGTTCCTTCTCTTTCATTTATTAAGTAGGTGGTCTATCCGTCTTCACTGCTTCGGGGATATTATTCAACTGCGCTCGGCTTCATTAACTGCAAACCGGAAGGGCTAATTCCTTTGACCAATTCACCTCTATTAATAATTTCCCTATTCCCTGCTTGAAAAAAATCCTTGGTTCCATAGTACATACCAAGACCTTCTTTCTTTTTCTTTTTAATCCCTCGTTGTCCTCAATACATCTGTGGACGATTTCTCCTTCCTCACCTTGTCTGTGAGACCAAGCCGGATTCAACGCACAACACAATCCAAAGGACAGCCGACATCTAATCCAGTCGACTTCTTCTCACTTATCACTTCGCCTCTCTCTACTCTCCACTCTTGAACTACCACCAAAAGCAAATCATAATCGAAAATGCGCGCCACAACTCTTCTCGCCTGTTCCCTCGCCAGCATTGGCCTCAGCGTTGCTGAAGTCAAAGAGGCCCCCATGGCGCATGGCGGCCCCGCTGGTGTCGTCTACAAGGCTACTTTGCTGGATAAGAGCTCGACCACTGTCCGTGGCTACATCTCGGGCACCGTTGGTAAAGAGGGCCATGGCGTCGATTTCAAGTTAGATTTCTCGGGTTTCCCTGATGAAGAGGAATTCGGACCTTTCTGTGAGTTTTCCCCCTTATTTGGCTGACGTCCTACTATTACCTTTTTTCTTATTATTCCTTGCTAACCACTCTGCAAAAAAACCCCAGCGTACCATATCCATGACCAACCCGTCTCCGAAGATGGCAACTGCACCGTAACCCTCGCACATCTCGACCCCTTTGTCCGCGGCGAGACTCCCCCCTGCGACCCCGAAGAGCCCGCAACCTGCCAAATCGGCGATCTAAGCGGCAAATTCGGCGCCATCAAAGACGTCGCTGACGGCAAACACTTTGTCCAATCCTACCACGACATGTACGTCACCACTCTCGAGGGACCCGCTGCGTTTTTCGGAAACCGCTCGGTTGTCGTGCACTCCAACGACAAGACGCGCATCAATTGTGCGAACTTTGAGCTCGTGAAGTCGAATACGACGACTGTGTTGCCTACAGGTGGTGCTAAGCATCCCACTGGCACTGGTGACCATGCTCACCCTACTGCTACGCCTACCACGACCTCACCGCCGTTTGATGGTGGTGCAATCCGTGCTGGTGCTTTCTCCGGTGCGGCTGTCCTTGCTGGACTCGCTGCATTCTTCCTGTGAGGCTTGAGGGGTTGTTTCTAGTTCTGTTCTCTTTTTCTTTCCTTTGTTCCTTTGTGCAGTGACGCGGGGGTTTCCAAGTTTCTTTTTCTCCTTTTGATGTTTTTTTATCCCACTTCTGGTTTGTTGCTGCAAACATTTCACATCCTGCTCTAGATAGCATGCTTTTCCTTTTTTTCCCCCTTGCCTAATATCCATCCCTCCTTTGTTTCCCGCCATTCGCCTTGGATGTTTTTTTCGACCAGGGAAATTTGGGGGTCACGGCGTGTTGTGTACACTTCACTTCTTTCTTTTTCTCCTCTTTCCCCCTTCCCCCCTCCTCCTGTTAGACCAGGGGGTGGTTTTAATTCTTGCGAAAAAAAGCACGAAGGGCTGGTGAAAAACAATATTGTTTAATATGAAAAAGGGAAAAAAATACAAACTCAATTACAGAAAACCAAAACTTGCAGAAACAATTAAGTCGCTTGTGTGTGTATGGGAGAAATTGGGTTTTCTAGAAGCTATACTTTTGAAACTAACATGTTGCAGCAACAAATGGAGAGCTCTAATTACATATTTTTCTATACCATACGTACCTTACAGCTCTCCTAAACTCTGCCCCTGATACAAAATATTTAGTTGGTTGAGACCTGCTGTGTATGTATAAGATCTTTGTATTGTGTATGTCCCATGCTTAACACTATCCAATTTTGGAAAAATACAGCACTTGCTCATATCATCTACGTATTTTCAGAACTTATCATGGAAGCCTAGATTCCAAATCTATTTCAAAAGCTTATAAAACTTTTTATACTACTCCTCCCTTGAGGAGATAGGTAGATGGTGCTGAGAGATATGTTATGTGTTTTGATTCCTGGTACTAGTGTTGCTATGGGCTCAACGTTTTATTAAGCCGTTCAACCGCAGTTACAGAGCAGTTAGTTACCTATCACTGATCAGCAAGCCGCCTGGCAATTGTTAGACGTATCTATTAGTTGATCGAGAAGGTCCATGAGCCTGGTCTGGGCCCTAGCACGCACTATATTTGAATTTAGCATATTTCAGCTTTGTTAGCTTTCAGCAAAGTTTTGGGGACTTGCCGCCAT
>PDNA01000381.1:0-10705 GCA_002573605.1 Polytolypa hystricis UAMH7299 | reverse complement strand
CCCCCCCCCTCCCTCCTTACATACCCCATGATTATGCGAAATATCACTATCACTTCCAGATTATACTTCTAAGGCCTAAATATGTCCAGCGTCTTCTGGTATGATCCTGCTCGGCCTGTGGAATGGAAAATGGGATCATCTCGCAATATGTATGAGCTTACTATTGAGACCTTCTTTGGGCGGCATCTATCCCATCATTTGGGTTAATCAACAATAGGGGCACATCCCCAATCGGCCCATTTATGAAGGCTATATATCGGTCAATACCACGCAGGTATGATTTTGGTCTACACAAGTGTCTTTCATCACTTCGCGTACACATTGGCATGCGCAATCATGCGTGACGTATGAAAGTCCAACCACTAGACGAAGAGATGCGACATTGGTGGAGAGAATTGTCACCGAGAGGAGAAGATGAGTTTGAAAGGGGGATTCGTTAACGAACAGAGTGCTTGGTTGCCTTGGTTCTTTTATTTATTTGATCGATTTTATCTTTATTTATTATTTTTTCTGCTTTGTTGTCTATGAGCTATTTCTTTTTTGCGATATACCCCAATATGCGATCTGTTTTTCTGCATTGCATGTTATCTTCTCCATTATTTTCCTCTGGGATTGTTATTTATTCCCCCTTATTCATATTGGTACTGTTGAGCCAATAAGGCAAACGATTCATGCAGAATCACAACTTGCTAGGGGGGCTAAGATATCTGTAGAATTGGCCATTTCTAGCCTCAGCAACTTTGTTAATTACTACCAACTGCAGAGTAGTAGATGGCGTTTTGATGTTGATGAAGTATCTTTCCTTAGCAGCCCCTTCTGCGGAAGGCAACAATCTGACAAATGCTGTGCAAATTTGATTCGAATATTTTATAAAAAAGGTTTAATTTTTTGTTTTAAAAAATAGAGAAATTGCTAATATACATCGTATTATACGCATTTTGACTTGCATATGTGATGTTGCAACTCTGCTACCAAATTTCCAACAGTAGTATTATCGTACATAGAAAGGAGAAATCTGTTTCGAAAAACCCAAATGCATGACAGACTGGAATAGCATCCAATCCCAGGGGCCCTGTGCATGAGCAGCATCGTTTCGAAAGTCCTCATCAATCCTCCATATCCTCCCAAGCAGCAGAATGGGATGTTGATATTTCAGCAGGTCGAATAAAGTCGGCCAGAATACTATGAACGGCATGAAAATGCCCATCAACCGTAGCCCATCCCGCCATAAAAATTTCCAGAAAAGGAAAATCATTCATATTTCCCCCTCTCATCTCCCCTCATCCGTCTTCTGACTCTCCCCACCTTCCTCCCCATCCTTCTTCCCCCACGTCCACACATCCCAAATATGATCGACAATCAAATCAGCATAACCCTTCCCCTCATCCAACGCCTCCTGCTCCTCTCTCAACCTCTTCTCCTTCCACCCCTCCGTCTCCCCACCCATCCACACCCGCTCCACAACACCCGGCTGCTGCCTCTTCTTCAACTTCTCAACTTCTTCCTCGGATAACCCCGTAATCGCGGCATCGCGGATCTGCGCCTCGCGCGCAGCGCGCATTTGCGCGTGCACAGCTTGTGCCTTTTCGCTGGGCAGAGGCTGGATGAATGAGGGCTGGAAGATGTTTGCTGTGATGGAGCGGCCTGTGCGTACGGTGGTGAGGTGGTTGGCGGAGATGAGGAAGACGGCGCCGAGAGATATGGTGTAGAAGTCGAGCTTTCGAGGTGGGAGGGCGATTATTATGGGCGATGCGACGAGGAGGGTTAGGGCTGTGTAGTGTTTGAAGCGCTTGAACTCTTCGACCCGGTTGATGACGGTGGAGGAGGGGGTTGAAGGTTGTGAGGTTGAGGGGGGGGAATCAGTTGGTGTCGCCATTTCCGGCCGTTGGGGTTATGAGACTTGCGAATTCCCGCTTCGCGTATACGGTTTTAATGGCTGGTTAGATAGGATTTGAGGTTGGACGGTGGTAGCTTGAAGTCGTGAAGGCGGGGATTTGAGCTGGATTTTGCGTGCGTAGGAGAAAGGTGATAGCTCAATTCATCATTTGTGGGTAGCCCTGATTATACTATCATCGAAAATCCAAGCTGAGACTAGAGAAATGGCATGGGGAAGAACGTAATTGCAGCGATATATAGTTGTCGTGAATTGGTAGCAATCGTGATGGAGTTGACAAAAAAATACTATGCGGCTGACTGCAATGCCCAGCAATGTAGATTGATAAGATAAGATCACCTCAATATTACTAGTGTAACACTCCCTGTATTCCGATATCATATCGTATATTTGGTATTGACGCCGACTTCCCCCCTGAAATGACCTAGTTTTTCCTCCACCAGATGTACCCAGATGTACCCAGAGTCACGCATGAAATCCCAGTTACCTTCAACTCCCTGCATCTTAAACATCTTCCTATAACTGACTGTCCCAGATCAACTGCTCCCCTCACCAATTCACTTCCTTCGTAAACTCCTTCGGCTTCTTGCTAGCCTGGTACCTCACGGTGCCGTCAGCGTGGTACCCGACAGCATCAATGATACCAGCAGAGACCTCGTCCATAACCCGTGCGTAGTCGTACGACTCGCTGACCTTACAGCGAGCGGTGGCTGTTTCGCAGTGCGCGACGACGGCGGCATAGGAACGGAACGGGCGATTACAGGAGGGGCAGCTGTTGTTGGGAGGAGGCAGGGAAATTAGCAAAACTAATCACGTTTCCTTTCTTTCTTTCTTTCTTTCTTTCCTTCGTTTTTTTGTGTTCACTGTTGGGTAGGGTTCTGGTTGGGCAAGGGAGAAAATGGAGTTATTATACGTACCGTGCGTAGCCGTCAGCGTGGACGCCAGAACGCACATGGTCCGTGAGTTCTTTTGCAGTAGCGAACGACATGCCGCAGGGGCAATGGAATTTGCCGGTACGGGAGCTGAGCCAATCGTACGGATTCCATGCCCGGTTGACTTCTTTAGGCGCCGGCGTGGTATGCTCATACCCGGACGCTGCCGCGTGAGCACTACGGGCTCCCTTGTGGTCTTGACCCGATGCACGAGGGGTATGAGGGGCTGGAGCGGGGTTGTGCGAGCGCTTGTTATTCTTGTTGTCGCTGCGTGTAGGAGTGATGTTGCCGCTAGAACCGGACTCTCCAAATTCCATTAAATCTTCTTCTTCTTCGTCCGATTCGGATGCAGCGGACTCCGCGTCTTTGGCGCTGGGCCAGTGTTTAATGCTACGAGCATGACTAGTGACTGAGCGAGTGTCGATATCGTCCAAGAAGTCTCTCGAGAACGATAAGTGATCATCACTGGCAACGCTCTCTTCAGCGGCGTACGTAGTGTACGATGTGTTGGGCAGACCAACACCACCATCCACGCTGTCGACCTCAGACTGACCGTTAGCGTTGGCGGGCTTGTGGTCTTTCGAAGAGTTATTGAGGGCGGCTTTGATGGTGAGTTTCTGGGATCGGTATTCCTGGTGCTTGTCCACGCTGATGCCCTCGCACTGGTTGGTCTCGACATGGAACATCAACGCGTGGGCGCGGTTGAACTTGGAATTGCACCCGACGCAGACAATATTCTGCTCAGCTTGATGGAACTGTATATACGCGTAGTGTTAAAGGTTAGCCTTTTGTCTAATCACTCAACTTAAGAAGGAAAAAGGAGAGGGGAAAGGGCAGAGAAAGCTTTTGTCCCTACCTGACGAATATGTCCATTACGACCGCCTTCACTCTTGAATTCGGCACCACACAAGGGACACGCGATGTGCTTGTTGCTCTCAATCTTGTGGATTAGTATCTGGTCCTCGTCTGCAAAGTCCAAGTCACATCTGAAGCAGTATTCGTGCTCAGGAGTCGTCTTTTTGTGCCCTTTCAGAGCCTTGAGCGAGTCGAAGACGCGAAGACATCCTGCGAAGGTGCAGGGGAAGCGAGAATCGGCCTTTTCCAGTGCCATGGCTGGCTTGGATGTTTGCAGTTTTGCGGTTGACTGCCTAGGTACGTAGCTAGGTAGGTTCGTGGTAGGTAGAGTGATGTGATCCAGCTGGCGATGCTGGAAGGAAGGGTTTGTTTTGAAGAGAAGAATGAAGTGAAGAAGAGAAAGAAATGACAGATCAAATACTAGGAGCCTAGTATGTGGTGTGAGGGATGATTTGTGAACTGGTGAGGTCCAAAGTGAATACTCCGGATGCTGTGCGATGAGCGGATTTGAGGCTACCTAGATACCTAGGTATAGGGAAAGCTATGTCTCATCCCAGAACTACCAGTCGCAATTGCTCACCATAACAACAGGATGGACAGTGAATGGTTTTCCAGAAGTGATTACTATAGATAATAATAGCATACAGCTCACCTGAGCAAAAATAAAAGATTCTTTGATTAGAAATGGCTTTTTATCTTGCTATTGGCATCATCATACCCCTTTTTTCGGGATTCTGGCACACAGTTACCATTAAACGGTGTGTGCTCCAGATATACCAACAGTAAGATAGTGTGGGAGCTATACCTAGTCATGGGCTTGTAACTGCGTAAGAGACAGAAAATTACTTTCACAGCAAATAAGTATACATATCAATAAAGATATGTCTCATATTACCCTAGACATAAAGATCTCCATCCTTAGAAGCGAGAGAATGGCAGCCTATAGAAATTAGTAGTCAGAACCTGGAATATTCTACTTTTTGCTCTTTCGAAAGGGACTCTATATAAGTAGTCCCTTCAATGAGGGGAACTAAATGAACTCACCATTTCCCTTTGAGTGTGATGACAGCCCAATTATTCCCATCCTGATCCGTCTCCTTCTCGACCTTTGTCGAGAACGAGATTGCGCTCATAATCCCATCGCCAAACTTCTCATTCAGCACCGCTTTATACGCATATCCGTAGTTCTGTACGATCTCATACAACCGGTAGATTAGGGGATCCTTGGGTGGCATCTCGACGGAGCGGCCACGGTCCGGGAAGACATTCATCAACGGCTCCAATGCGGCATGGTCGAGCTCGAGGATCTTGGAGAGCACCTGTAAATCTTCTGGTGAGGCGGTTGCTTGGCCGTAAAATATGGCGGCCGTGGCTACTTCGCTACGGCCTAGGTGGCGGGCGATGTCTTCGAAGCTGAGTTTTTTTAGCGACTTTGCAGCAAAGAGGGCGCTGGAGTACTGCGGGAGGTAGGGGTGCTGAGAAGTCTGTGATTTGGCGATGTTAGTTTTTGTCTTTAGCCTTTGTAGAGTGGACTGGGAGAGCAAGAATCCATATGTGTATGACCTACATCTAATGTCACAAGGGGAGGCATGGTGATACTATATGTATTTTGATGGTTTCGATATAGATTGTTGTGCTTGTATGGGTTCAATTGGATTCAGCTTGTCAATTGGAAATATGCTGCAGCTGGGTAGATTGAAGTTTGATGACAATATAGCAGCCACAGCTACACTTATATATTTAACTTCTATGATCTCATTGAGGGGCGAACTTCTACTCTCTCTCCATCCCCACCTTTTGTGAGGGGTAACTTGTTGTCTGGGGAGAGTGAGGGGGAGGGGTAGTTGCGGATATAGGTCACGTGAGCAATTATCCCCTGGTCCGGTAATATTTGACTTTTACACTAGGGTAAATAATTGATCCTAATATAGATTAGTGGCATAATCAGGGCAATTTTCAATCTATTAACTGGCTTAAATAATCTAGTTTAAGCCAATCAATGCTCTTAAATATTAAAATATATGTCTATATTGTAAACATGCATGCTTACTGGTGGTTGATAGATATTACTAGTAGTGTACAGGTGTAATCTAAAGTTAATATTGCAAATAATAACACCACAGGTTGATCTTCATATCAAAAAAACACAAACGACCTTCATCCAAAGAGTTTTAACCAAATCCTTATTGATTGACAAATTTCTGCTGTACTCCAGCATGGTAGCCACTTGGTATCCAGTTGTAGTTAGTAGTTACAACTGATGTGTAATGTTTTAAAACACTCCCCAATCCAAGGCAAGGCTGTATTTTGGGCAAATCAGATGTCCCATGTTGGCGCTGGAGACTTTTGCAGGGCCGCAGGAAAATAAATATCTCATGCCAATAGAGTATGTGAGATGGGGCTCATTTTCTAAGCTGATTGATTGTCCATGGAATGAGTTTATAATTTTCTTTCTAGCTTGTCCCGTTTATCCTATACACTACTGTCACCCCTCATCCCCACAGATATACACACCTGATCAACACCTTATATCCTCTTATATACAGTCTAAATTTTTCGCTTCAGGATACATTACTGTCTTACAACTGCCCATCATGTCTGCTAGCACGGGATTCTTCCGCTTCTGGGATTGTTCCTTCCAAGATTGCTTGAGGGCAGCAGTCATTGATGCTGGGAACTGTGAGAAGTGTAAAAGACACTTTTGCGCTACTCATGCAGACTGCGAATTACATACTTGTGAGGTGTGTGTTCCTCTTGTCCTTGATGCTTCGATGCACATGTTCTTACAGATCATATAGAAAGGGCTTCTGGACGACGAGGCCTGGCTAGCCGCCCAAACGGAGGAGCTGGAGTCACTCCGCCGAAGCGTGAACGATGAAGCTCTGCTCCGCTACTGTCGAAATTAAACAATGGGCTTGATTGTCGACTCGATGACGAGGGTCCTCTGGGTCGATCTCGACTTGGTGGGATGCATGTTCACCTCCGCATATTATTCACCGATGGCTCGACCTGGCTCGCACGACTCCGCGTCAGAACTATACATGCTTTTGTGATACCATAACTAATGACATCCTACTCAGCGAATGCGCTATGCTGAAGTGGCTGGGAGATATCGGCGTGCCTGCCCCAAAGCTTCATGGGTATGGCTTGCGGAACGACAAGGAGAATGCTGTTGGTGTTGCGTTTATGCTAATTGACGAGCTTCCTGGAAAGCCACTACTTCATCTAAGCCCAACAAAGGCACAGCTTGAAAAAGTTCATTCCGACTTTGCGAGTATGTTGTATACTCTCAGTCAGCATCCTTTCGATAAATCAGATGCCTTACGTTTAATACTCAAGGGAAGATCGATGTTGGGCACATTATTGGTGATCGAACCGGCACCTTACCCCCAGTTGGGCCCTTTTCCAACGGTACAGAATACTATACTAAATGGGCAGAAAAATACATGGAGTTGATTGCAGATCAACAGCTGTTCACTTAGTATCCTGCCAATGCGTATTTTGTTTTCAGGTACCTTTCCAAATTAGCTCGCGAGGGCAAATTCAATTGCTTCGAGAAAGAACTCAAAAACGGGCCCTTTTTCTTGAAGCATATGGACGACAAGGGGGATCACATATTGGTCGATGAAAAGTTTAACATTGTAGGTATTATTGACTGGACTTTTGCAAGAGCAGTTCCTGTATATGAGGATTTTGGCCTCTCTTTGCTCACAGCCGACATGGGCTCTATTTACGGGGGCAGAGAAGGAGCGAGTGATCGGGATAAATTACTTGCACGGTCACTGGAGTCTAAGAACGGGCAACTGACCCGCTTCGCCAACTCTCCTGATAGTATCCGCCGTTTAACATTTACACTCGGGATGGGTATGAACCTCGCCTGGAGCGAAGCGCTTGATCTTGTGCAGGGCATTGTCATCTCTATCGGTGATTGCAACGACAATTTTAGATGGGGGGAATGGCGCACAAGGCACATAGATCTAATGACAGGCGATGACGTGTTTGCCTTTCTAGAGAAACAGAGCAAAACGAGTTCTGATGTTTATAGCCCAAGTTTAAACAACGCGGAGGTGTCTCGGTTTGCAACATGCTCTGTGCTGATTGCGGAAGGGCATCTGTTCGTAGACAAAGCTGTTCGATATGCAAACGGCACCTTTGCCTCAAGCATAAATCCTCGGTGTTTCATGTTTGCCCTTCAATGGGTGAGGTACGTTGGGCTATATTTCAATGTTCTAAAACTGTCCCGACTTATGCTTACTTTACTTTTGTAGCTTGATGATGAAGCCTGGGAGAAGGCAATCAATGACGAAGTATCCGGGTTGCTTGTACAGATGAACGTCGCCGAGTTAGTAAATCAAGCAAGTGCATTAAACAGTGGCAAATTGTGTGTGTTTAAACCGGGAAAGCATTTGGGACCAGGCTCGCTCATGGGATGTGCCAACTACCATGGATTGTTGAGTTTTGAGGACGGCGAAGAGTGGCTCGTTCGAATACCAAGGACAGGATTCACCGATATCCCAATCGAGTTGATTGACTATTTTGTTACCAGTGAATACGCTACCCTTAAATTCCTGGAATCAACAAAGATCCCTTCTCCCAAAACTCATGGCCTTGGGATTACCTCAGATCCAAAGAATACCGTTGGAGTCAATTATGTATTAATCCAAAAACTCCCTGGGAAGCCATACTACCAGTACAGCGCTACTCCGGAACAAATCACCCATGTTTTGCGACGAGTAGCCGACATTGTGATTGAACTTAACTGCCACCCTTTTCGGAAGGTAGGTTCACTACTATGCCAGGATGGCAATATCAGTGTCTCACCCATCGCAAGCAACCGCTGCATTCATCTGGGTAAACACGGGCCCTTCAGCAATGCAGTTGACTACTTCACCAGTATAGCAGAACAATATCTCGACCTCATATCCACTGGCCAAGTACATACCACCTATCCGAAAGAAGCATTCCTTTTCTACGACGTCCTCCGCCAGCTCACAGGTGAGCTATGTGCTAACGACCCATCTACGACCTTTTCTTGAAACATGTCGACGATAAAGGTGACCATATCCTCGTCGATGACGATTATAATATCACTGGCATAATCGACTGGCAATTCGCGAGATGCGTACCTGAATGACTCCAGCGAGCCGCTGCCTTCTTGCATTCAAACCAGGGGTGAGTGCGCTAAGCAATGGAGCTCTTGTGGAACAGTGTTCTATTCCCAGAAAACACTGCAATGATTGAGAATAAAATAGCTCTAAAAGCACATAGAGCACGCAGCCCTTTGCACAAATCTGCCTTGTGCCAGCCAGCATCTTCTTCCACCAGTTAGTGTTTTGATATCAGCTGCAACTAGCCACTGAGTAACCACAGGAAAGGCATACATACACATTATCTATTGTTCCCATTCACTAATGAACTAGGTCTCTCAGCAGATGTATTGGGTACAGATTGGGAAGTCTGATGGCTACATCCTGTGTAGTAAAGGGGTGAAGTCTCCAGAGTAAAGTCTTCACTGATGTTGATTTATGCATTGGACTAAGTAACATAATCCACCACCTACTCATACAAACCACCTACTCATACACTACTTCACCACACAATGCATTCATCAATTGAACCTTTAAAATATCAACAACAAAAGACAGTCAAGCCTCCTATCAAGAAGGAAGAGTTCAATTGGCCATTCAGGTATTAGATAAAGGCAAAATTTCAGGTATTCAAGCTGCTGCATATGTGTATGAAATTCCCTATACCAGCCTGGCTGACCAACTACATGGCTGTACAATAAAAAAATTCTCAAATAAGAAATTGAAAACTGACTTCTACTGAGGAGTCAGTCCTTGTACAGTGAATAATCTCTATAGATAAATATAGCTAGCCTCTCCAAGTAAGTGCTGTATAAGAAAGAGCCAATCTTTTTCTTGCTGATCAAGATAATACTATTACTCTATCTACTGTTAGTATCAACTGGATTAAATAATTTATTAACTGCTATTCTGAGTTAAAATTTAAATTTTTATACAAGTACAATTATCAATAGACTCTATATAAGAATTCTGAAATTATCTGTAAATAATTCAAGTTTATACAAAATATTATTGCAAAATATGGAATTCTGGAAGATAATATCTACAACTTTAATAAAACTGGGTTTCAGATAGGAGTTATTAGCACTGCTAGAGTGGTAATTAAATCTGAAAGAGTTAACTATCCAAAACTGGTTCAATCTGGAAATTGAGAATAGATAACTGTTATTGTAAGAATCAATACTACAGGTTAGACTCTTTATATAATAATTATCTTTAAAAGAAAGATATACTAATTCTGTTAGTATAAGATAGAAGAGCTGCCAGATAACTGAGTAATTAAAGTCAGTAATAATAGCTGGACAATAGACAAGCTAGACTTATATTAACTGAAGGAGATATTTAATAAAGATATTCTACCCTGTATAAAGAGCAAATACTGACTGTTAATTCTTGATAGATATAAAAGTTATACTTCAGCTGAATTTAACTGATTCTGTTCTGAAAACAATATTATTACTCTTTACATGCCAGCTTATTCTTTCTATCTTTTTCAGCTATTGAATATTGGCTGCTTCTCCCCCTTTAAAATGATGTACAGACAGCAGGTGGAGAACCAGATGTAGCTTGGAATTAATTATATTGATAAAAAGGAGTTTCTAGCCTTATATTCTGCAGCTCAGACACAGGCTTTAACTGAGAGCAATATAAAAAGCAATTTTAAAGCTGCTGGATTGGTTCTGTATAATCCTGAGAAGATCCTTTTACAGTTTAATACTATAATATATACCTCTATCTCTCCAGGGACTTCTTACAGCTCTCAGGCCTCCTGGGCCACAGCTACATCTTATAATATACACTAACTAGAGCAGCAGACTGAGAAAGTTATTGTAGTGGGGAGTATGGTCACCCCCTAGGACCGATGACTAAGGACACGACACACGTGACACGAGAAGCAACAGCTATCTCAGAGACATGAAAGAGGCAGCGAGAAGGAA
>PDNA01000380.1:0-10751 GCA_002573605.1 Polytolypa hystricis UAMH7299 | reverse complement strand
CGAGGTTTCCTAGAGTAGTCCCTGACAGACTCCCCCTCGAGTAGTCCCAAATGGACTACTCCGCCAAGGCTCGTTATGGACTCCCCCATCATGTGACTTTCCTGGACTTGGGTTTATCCTTCCGGGGATAACCCCTCCTGCTATCCAATCATCCTGGGGATACGCCGTAGGTCCGTAACATATATTGAGAAAACTTTTGAACTTACAATACCATCTTCCTTTTTCATCACACAATAATTGTGCGCTATTGTAATTGATTTCAATTCATTTGCCAACCATTTCCAATCATGTCTCAAACACCAGCACATGTTCAGGACTCTAATGTTCCTGAGGAGCTTCTTGAAATACCTAATCAAGAAAATGAACATGAAACAATAGAAATATTCGAGGAAGAAGAGGTAATAAATGATAAATTAGATATTTTGATAGTCAAAACAATTGTTAACTGATTTCTATTTGAATTAGAGCCATCACAAAGAGTTAACACCATTAACTCAAGCTCTAACCAATCCAATTACAAGTTGCAAGTTTGAATATACTGAGGATCTTATTGAGTATCCAAAAACTCATGAATTTGGATATACCTATGTTGTTCATACTGGAACACTTGCTGCAGAGGAAGTTAAGATGTTAATGCATGATGTAAGTAACTGACAATTGTTTGGTATTCAACTATAAATCACTTACAAAGTTATATTCTATAGATTCAATATTCTAAAGCACAATGTCATCCTCCAAAGCAAATCTATTGCTCCTTTCTTCAAACTCCAGTCACTAAATATAAGTATAAATGTACTGGAGTGAAGATTTGTGAATACCTTGAACCAAATCTTCAATTTACTACTCATACTGAGGTAACAGAAGCTCTCTGGAAGAGCATTCAAGAGATTCGAGGAATGATAGAACTTGTTGAGACAGATATTAGGAAGCAGAATGCTTTGAGGTATAGTATTTCAATTATTAATTGAATGGCAGTTGAATGTGAAGTGAATGCTAACTGTTTTGACTAGCCTTGCATGTTCAATTAAGCTTCAATTTGAGAAGGGTCTTTCCTGTCACCAATTCATGCCGACATGCAAGCCAAAGTTTGGTCGACATACAAATCCTGTAAGAATAGTTCTCTAGGATTAACTAGTAGTTGTTTGTCAATTGTTTACTAATTGAATTTTAGGATGTAACCGGTCATCATGCACCATATATTGCATGTATAAACTCAACACCTCAGGACTATGCTGGTCATTTCTTTCAATCACCACAAGGAATTACTCAATTAGATATTCTGTTTCTTGAAAGAATATATGAGGAAGAGATGCTACAACCTCTAGAAAAGTGTGGTATCATTGATCAAATGAAGAGTACTCGAAAGTACTGTGGTATGTAATTTGTATTTGTTTCTTAATTATTTGTTAATTGTTTGTTAATCATCTTCCAATTGACTAATTCATGATTATAGGATTTGATCATCCTAATGGTCCTGGAAAGATGATGAAGCTTGCTTGTAAAGCAATTTTTCATGTAATGATTCCATTAGATCTTTCTAATTGTCCATTTATGTTGTTTTGTTCACATGGTGTACATCAACATTCTCCACCTCCTCCAAACAAGCTACCTGCATCAATTATGAACTGAATCCTCACTCTGATAAGGGAAATGAGACAGTCCGAGTTGACATTAGGTACAGTTGATTTCCAGTCATTTCTCAAATGGTTTCCAAATGACTGACTTTCAAATAGCTGGTTTTCTGAAAAGCCCTGCCCTTCATGAGTTTTATCAAACATATCAAGCTCAAAGTCTTCCTGAAATTCACCAGAGTTTTAGTAATATGGATCGATTTCATGCTATTCTTTATAAGCAACAGTTAGTGGCTTATCCTGCTAGTCAGGACTATAATGGAGTTCAATTTGAGATGCACTGAAATGCAGATCTGAAGGTAAGCAATTTAAATTCAAATGCAAATTGAATGTGAATTGACTTTCAACTGTTTAGAAGTATGTGCAGCAAATATTCTGAGAGGATAATAGTTTGATGATTATCTGCATTTTCAAAGAGCAGGCTGAGCTTTTGTTAAGTCTAACCTCTTTTGAAATTGATATGTCTTATAAATGTATCAAATCATCTACTATGAATGAGGTAGTATTTGCTACCTATCTCCAGGATCATGGAAAAAGTAAGTTATTTTTTCAATTGATTGAAAGTTATTTGACAAGCACTTACTAATTAATTTCTTTTATAGTTATAACTCTGTGCTGGATCTTCACTGATCAGGAGAATCCAGAGGGATATTACTTACTATTCAAAAGAACTTTTGAAATAGTAAAAGAATTAACTGGAAAATCAGTTACATTTCATTATCTAAATGGATATGGATTGCGGGCTGTTATTCTGGATATGTGTAACAAACAAATGACAGGTATATATGAGATTTGGCTGGAAGTTGATTGTGAGTTGACTGCTAACTGATTGTTATTCAACTCTCAAAGGTCTGGCAAAATATCTTGCAGAGATTGATCCATTCCATCGAGCATATAACTGGCAGCTACAAAATATTGTCATATTTTGTAGAGTACACTTCATACAAAGTATTGCCAATGCTGTTGGTACTAAGGATTGTGGAACTGGTGTCTATAATTGCATGGCAAGCCTTCCTAATTGTACTTCTGAGGGGGAATACATGCAGTTGTGTGATCTTCTGATAGGTAAGCATTTGCTATTTGACTTGTAACTGTTTGTAAATCATTTACTGATTGCTTACTATATTAATACTAGTTCATGAAAATGAAAAGGTCAGAACTTGGGTCAAGCACAAGAAGAATAAAACTATAGCTGCTGGATTGAATAAATACTGCAGTTTAATTCCAACAGCTAGCTTTGAAGCTGCTAGAAATCATACAAATGCAGCTGAACAGACTTATAATAAGTCTTATGCATTTGGTCAGGCACAATCTCTTCTTTCTGCTTTACTTAGGTAGGCAAAGTGTTTTGCAATCATTTCCAAATTGGTTTGCATTTAACTGATAAATTCTAAGTGGATAGAAGCTTGACCAGTGAGATATAACCCAGTATAAGAGCCAAAAATACCATGGAATTCAGCATTCATATTGAACAGACAGTATGGAGGCTCACTATCAAAGACATATACATTGTAAAGGTATAATCTTGATTTGTTTACAAATCAGTTATCAGCTGTTTACTAATTGAATATAGAATTTCATAAGTGCAAAGCTAGTTAAGAGGAGCAGAATAATAATTTACTGCTGGAAGATAGTAACTCTGTATACTCAGAGCATAGAAGTCAAGTATTATCAAGATCAGATTCTCAGAGAACTCCAATACACTGAGTATTACAGATTAACAGAGATTATTAGTTGACAATAATTCAGAAAAGCAGAGGTGCAGTGGAACAAAGAAACCAGTAAAACTTGGAAGTTATATAACTGGAAGATTATATAATCTAAAGTAGTAGAACTGGTAGCACTGGTAGATTTGTCTACTAGATCTACCAGATCTACAGATAATAGATTCAGTAGTACTGGTAGATTTATCTATTAAGTCTACCAGATCTACTAAGAAAATTATTATATATATAAAAAATATATTTTTCCTATTCTTAGAAACAGAAGTCTTCTACTTTATATTTAATAATAATACTAATTTTAGATCTATTTTTAGTTCTAGATTACTAGCTATAACAGCACTACAATTTTACTTTGATATTATATATACTCTATTTTTGTATTTTATTAGGCCTTTTCTGATATACAGTACAAGGCTGTTCTCTAACTGGATTACTTTATTTTTTTAAAGAAGTAGATTACTTTCTATCACTACAGTTGTTACAGACTAACAGAGACTATTAGTTGACAATAACTCAGAAAAATAGAAGTATAGTAGAATAAAAAAATTAGTAAAACTTAGAAGTTATATAACTGAAAAATTATATAATTCAAAGTAGTAGAACTGATAGTACTAGTAGATTTATCTATCAGATCTACCAGATCTACAGATAGTAAATTTAATAGTATTAATAAATTTATCTATCAGATCTACCAAATCTATCAAGGAAATTATTATATATATAAAGAATATATTTCTTCTATTTTTAAAAATAGAAGTCTTCTACTTTATATTTAATAATAATATTGATTTTAAATTTATTTTTAGTTCTAGATTACTAGCTACAACAGTATTGCAATTCTACTTTAATATTATATATACTCTATCTTTATATTCTATTAGGCCTTTTCTGATATACAGTGCAAGGCTGTTCTCTAGCTGAATTACTTTATTTCTTTGAAGAAGTAAATTACTTTCTATTACTATAGTAAGCTAAAGCTTACAATATCAGCTTAGAATAATAAGCAAGCTTAGTATATACTAGAATATATTCTTTAAAAGTATTACAAACTTCTGAGATTTAGTTAAAGTTCTGCCCTGTTTAATCAGACAAAGTACTTTGTAATATATTAAATATCTATTTTTTAAAGTATTAGTTTGAAGAATATAAAATTATAAACTTCTTCAGAATCTTTTAACTATACAAGATTACAATAACCTTCTTTATCTTTCAATTATATAAAATAAAGAATACTCTGTTGATTCAGATAAGTATTACTCTAGCTTAGAAAGAACTAATTAATAGAAAAATATATCTATAGCAATTATAGTACAAGCTTTACTAGCTCAGATTCAGAAGCTCAAGATTAAAGTTAAAAAACAGTAAGAAATAATTAACTAGATATATAAATATACAGTTAATATTGAAAATTAGATTACAGTACAATCTACAGACTAGAAGAAAGAAAGTATTATAAAAAAAGTAAAAATCCAGTTTTTTAATAGAACTAGAAGCAGGTTCAGATCTTTTCTAGTATATTTCAAGATCTATTTTTAATTCAATATCAAGTTAATAAAAACTAATAAATACTTGATAGCAGTACAATATCTACAGGGAAAAGCAGCAGTATAGATACAACTTTATTTAATAATATAGTTTAGTAGAAAAGATTCCAGGGATTTTATATCTATTAAAACTGAAAAAATTCTTATAATAAAAAATTTCAGACTGTTCAAGAAAGTATTAACAGTGAATTTTAAAATTACTAATAAAGAAATAACAGCAGTACAGAAAATCAAATAGATTTAATAAATAAAAAATATAGTTAAATATCTAGTAGAATTTCAATAACTAGCTGCAGTATTAAACTGAAACAATAATATATTAGCAGAAATTATATACAACAGACTTAAAGAAAAAATTAAAGATAAAATAGTAAGATTAGAAAAACAACTCAATATACTATCTAAAATAATTAAATATATAGTATATATAGATACAAGAATTTGAAAGAAATACCTAGAATAAAAAAGCTACAAGCAATTTCTAAACTATATTATAAAGTAATAGATATACAGAGAAAACTATAATCTTTACAGACTATAATTTATAAAACTAGATATAATTATAAAAAGCTAGAACTATGAAAAAGACAAGCTATATTAAAAGAAATTGTATTTCTTTTGTAAGAAACCAGAACACTTTATAAGAAATTGCTATAAGAAAAATAGAAATCAGCTGTAATAAAAGCTGAGAGCAATAATAAAGAAATAATACTACTCTACTGCTGATACTAATAGAAATAAACAACAATTTCTATATATAACTAAGACTGAAACTAGTAATATAGTAAATAAGTGAAATAAACTATAAGAAGTTATAGTAGAACAGATATTTCAAGAATTAATAGAAACTTAATAAGTAGAAATCAATAGTAAGACAATCAAGCTAATTAAAATAACAAAAATAGAGTATTTATTACTTAACTATCAAAATTTATACTAGAAAGAATATAAAAAACAGCAAGAGTTAAAAAATCTACAAGAAAATAGCAAAAATTGTAATTATTATTGAAAGAAGAAGAATTAAAATATTACAGATCTGAAATATCTATAATATTATAAATTTTCTATATTTATATACAATTGCAAATAGTATAAGAAGATATAGAATAAGAAAATTCAGTAAATCAGAGATAATTTAATTTACTACTATTATAAACTATATAAATATAATATAAAAGATTGCAGGCAATATAATAAAGTTGAAGTATAGAAAAATATTTAAAAAGTACTGAAATAGCTTAGTTTACAGGACAAGATAAATATTAAATATCTACAGTATAAAGAGATATATTGATTATTCTATTATATAGATAGCTGTCTATTTTACTGAGAAGTAAAAAATAATCAGTACTATTTAAATCTACTGAAGCAGTTAAGAGCAATCTAAATAAAAAAGTTATAATCAAGAAAATACACTATTTCAGGCTTTAATAAGAATAAAAATACAGAGTTACTGTAGAAAAAGATTATAAACTATATTTACTACAGGACAAATTAAGAAATAATTAGTTACTATAATATCAGATTAAAGAGCAATAATAAGTACAGAGTTAGAGTACTGACCTGATTATATTATTAAATAAATAATTGCAGAATATACTGTAAGGAAAAACAGATAAATAAATATTTTTTATAACTACTATAGAAGATATAGATTAGCAATAAAAACTATTTTAAAGAGCTAACTTTTATATTTAAAGAATAAATAAATTATCTATTGTATAATATCAACTATCTATAATATACAGGAATACTTTGAATATACTGTACAGGAATATACAGAAAGCTGGAGTACAATATATACAAAATTAATTATATATAAAGACCAGCAGAGTTAATAGAATACTGAAAAGAAAAATAATATTATTAATATAATAAAAGTACTGAGTTATAAATATATTATAAAGTTTAATATAAGGAAATACAGGCTAAAATAACAGCTATAAATTTATAGTAGAGTAAAGCTAAGATACTATAAAACTGATTAGAAGAAAACAAACCTGAAATATTTAAAATCTAGAAAGAACTAATTAAACAATAGATAACAGTATTTAAAAGAATTTCAAAAGATCTATTATAGAAATCAAGACAGGAAATTAATACTTTATAACTGTAGACAGGAAATAACAGTATTACTATAAATAAATACTTATAAGCAATATAACAGGACAGTTATTAGCTAATATAAATTAAAATAGCTATTTAACAGTTACTGTAACCTTGAAAGAATACTGTATATATACTTTAATCAATTCAGAAGCAACTGGAATTTTTATAAATAGGAATTTTATAAAAAAAGCTAGGCTATTAACAGAATTAAAGAAATAACTGTATTAATTAAATAGATTAAGCAGAAGTCAGTTAGACTTTGTACAATGAAAAATATATTTAAAATTATTAATAATACAGAAATATTAAGAGCTTATAAGCTTTAATATAACTAATTTAGAAAGTTATAATATTATCTTGAAACTGCTTTAGTTAAAGCTGTACAACCCTGATATACACTGGCAGAAGAGAATAATAAAGCTAAATAAATATAGATATTCCCCAGTACCAGACTTAACACTGGAAATAATCTATAGTTTACAGAAAACTGAGTATAAAACTACAGTAATAGATAAGCTAAGCAATCAAGAACAGATAGTACAAAAACAATTAATTAAATAGATAAATACTATTAAATACAAAAAAACTGCTGGGACCTTACTTGGAAAAATGAGCTGGAATATATTTGAAAAAGTCAGAAAAATAATACTCAAGAAATACTGGAACTATAGAGAAATATTTAAAAAGAAAAAGCTATTTAAAAGTTTACCAAAATATGAGAAATAGAATTATAAAATACTATTGCTAAAAGAAAAAGAGTTAATATACAAGTTAATATATTAACTGAATAAAAAAGAGCTAAAGGAATTATACTAATATATTAACAAGAATTTAGAAAAAGAGTTTATCAGACTATTAATATTACTAGATTAAACGATGTGATGGCGAATGAGTGGCCGAAAGTTCCTGGTTCTGTCGCCCTTTTACGACGCACACTTGCCAGCGCGTGCTGCCACACAGGCACTAACCAATATCCACGCATCGAATCATGGGCGGCGTCCTCGCCCCACTTCTCGCGCGACGTCCTCACTCACCCTCTCGCGGTCTGTTGGCTTCTCTGCCACGCTTTCTGCGACAAAGGCCACCACATCCACGCCGACGGGACTCAGGATGGATTCAATCTCTCACACAGCGACCCAGCACCCAGATGTCAATGCTGCTGCTGCTCTCGCTCCACTTCGTGTGGGTGTCACGCCTCAACCCTGCTCGACCTTTCTTGCAGTCTATTTTCAGTTCCTTGCCCTGCTTGCATGCGGCCCTCTGATTCCCGCAGCATTTAAAATGGATGCTCAATCACCCGCCGGTCACCCGTCCCTCTCCCACAGGAGGGGAATGGTGATTCCTTCCATCCTTATTCTTTTTGTTGCGGTTGCGAGCTCTGAACTCTGCTGTCATTCCTGTTGTGCTGTTCTACAGCTTGTCATCGTCTTCCTCGATGACCTTTCCTGTATACTCTTCTTATTACTCTTCACTCTTTGCCATCGCTCTACATCTGCACTGTCCGCCCTCTCCCAGCAAAGGACCTGCACTACACTGATTCCACATGATGGTGGCTGGCTCCACCATGGATGTGTGCTGTGAGGCCTCCGACTCCGATTCAGATTACAGTGATGACGGCGGTCTATTTTCAGACAACAGTTGCGATTACGACACAGATGCGACCGGAGAGTCTAGCAGCGACGACAGCAGCAGTAGCGAGGACAGTGATGATGAGTGGGATGACCACAAGCTCCCTCCCCCCGAACACTATGCGGCGGAGGAAGCCAATCTTGACCCCTCAAAGCTTCGGAAGCGCCGCTATAAGCCCGCCACAAGTTACGGCATCGATAGAGTCCGCGACCACTGGGAGCGGTGAGTATGCTGCAGTGCAGCCACCAACATGCTCCGGCCAGACCTGCTAACTACGGGGCAAAACAGATACTGCGAATATATGCACTGAGATGTGTCCCACGCGTACTGCACCCTCTCGATCCAATCCCTTAAAGCCTTCCTCAGTTGGGCGTGCGACCAGCATTGTGGTAAGGACGGGAGGAGGCGGTCGGGTATCAGAAACATAAGCTCCTTGGAGACCTTCTGGAAGCAGTATTCGCAGGTCTACAAGGAGGACAATGGCAATGACATCGACCCCCTGATCATGAAACAGGTGCAGGATGTGATCAACCTTGTTGCTGATGAGAAGAAGCTCAGCTGCAAAAAAAGACCCAAAGCAACTATGTATGTCAAGGACCTGGCTGAGTACCTCTGCATGCTTCTGAGCATGACTGAGATGCATTTCCTGATCAGCTGGGAGTACATCCAGCTGATCCTCTTCTGTCAACTTGCAGGATACACAGGACATTGACTGGAAGTGCTGATACAGCTCTGTTATTAATATCTGAAGCTCCTGCTTGTCAGGGATCTGAGTTCAAACATAGCTTGCCTGTGCATTGAACTGACTGGCAAGTTCACCAAGGTGTATTTCAGTGACAAGGATAAGTAAGGCCAGCTTTCATCCCTTCCTGTGGTGCAGAGACTGACAGTGTGCAGGAACACATTCTGGCTCTCTGAGATTATCTATAACCTGACTCTGGTGCTCAGCCCCTATATCTTTCTTCTGAAGCTGCTGTTCCATGCCAAGGCATTCAAGTCCCCTTATATCCAGTGCCCTGAAGACCTTTACAATCTAGGCATTCTAGAAGACTTCAATGAGCAGAAGATCTCTCTGCAAGATGAGCTAGCAGAGAAATTTCTCTTCTGCCAGGCAGTCTGCAATGGAGAGGGTATCCAAGTTGTGTATGAGATCAAGGCAACTACAGCATCACTGCAGAATCGAATGAAAAAGTGCAGTGAGATCACTGGCTTTGAGTATCCTGTGGGCCTGTATAACATCCAGCGCAGTACAGGAAAGGGGTGGAACAAGAGTGGTGAGTATTACTATTTGCCCTACTTTTTCTTTCACTCAGTATTCTAATATCTAAGCAGTGGACATCAGCAATTCTCTCCAGAACTTGATGCTCCAGCACTTGAAGATCGATACATACCTTAAATACTATCTAGACCAGAACATCAATGCTGATGTCATGAGCATCTACTGTAAAGACAAGTTACAGAAAGTGCTTATGAACCAGATCTGCTCAATGATCTGATTCATTGACCCCTGATAATCCTGGAAGCTGACACCTGAGCAGTCAAAATCAGTGAACAAGCAGCTGCACATCTTGGCTCTGTCCTAGCAGGTTAAGTGCCTCAAGAAGTGTATTGACTGCTCTGCAAAGTGGCTTAGAGGCTGAACTGGTGAGAAGTACAAGCAACACTTCAAGATAGGCCAGCCTGGAGCAGAAAGGTACTGCAAGAAACTGGAGAAGCACAAGAGAAGGGATGACAAACATCACAGAGCAGTTCACTGGCTTCACAGCAAGAAGCAACATGCCAGGCTCCAGCTGAAGTGTGAGATCCTTGAACAGTACCAAGAAGAACAGCCACTGAAGGACATCACCTGACAGCTGTTGGAAAAGGTGATTGACAAAGATGTTGTCACAAAGTACCTTGTCCGATTAAGCAGGGCGGAACCTCAACTAAACCTCGGGGGTCTGTGATGCCCTTAGGGGATACACTCTGGTATACACCAAGCTTGCTTATTACCCTAAGCCGGCGTTGTGGGCCTTGGCTCACTGTAGTGATGGGGGGTGATCTACTTCTCCAAAGGGACGAAGTAATCCAGCTAGAGGACAGCCTTGCACCGTATATCAGGGAAGGCCTAATAG